>AYEL01075790.1:0-36941 GCA_000484575.1 Olivierus martensii
TTAGTGTATGTATGTGTAGCCATACTTTCGAAAAATCCCTAAAATATATCAAAAATTGAAAATTCCTTTTCTGCCACTGTCCCAATTAAGCGTAAAGTTGTCCCAATTAAGCGTTTAAATTATGTATTAGTTTATTAGTTTGGTTTTCGTTCTTTGAGATTTGGCCAAATTATGCGGCTGCCCCAATTAAGCAGAATCTATTGTATAGTGATTCTGCTTAATTGGGCAGCTGTATAAACCAAATGCAAATTTAGAGTCAGAATAATATAAGATTAATTGAATAAATAAATAATTATTTTTATAATTAAAAAGTTTTTAAATCCAATTTACTATTGGAATACATTTGGCCATTTCCACAAACTTCTAAATTCACTGCATGAAAACATCATCATATTATGAAAAGATGCAAACATGTTCCATTGCATCTAGTCACATTTAAAGACCTGGAACAATACTGAAAATTGCTCCTGGTATCAAAAGCTGATGTGAATAGCCTAGATAATACACAGGAATTCATAATATAAATTAAGTTACCTATAAATTTAAGTATTGGGATATAAAGAAAAATTTTTTATGAATTTTTTAATCATATAATTTTATAAACAGAAACACAATATAGCATTTAATAAAGTAATCAAAAGACTATTGTAAATTATAAGATTTCAAATTATATTTACCTTATTGCTTTCATTATTTGGATTAGAAATAAGTGAATCTTCTGATGGTATTCTTTCTCGTAACTGCCCAATTCTACATGAAGAAAATTCTAAGAAATAAATTAATAAAACATGAATATATTTATCTGAAAATATGCAAATTTAAAATTTTTCTTTGAGAATTATATACAGAAATTCTGTGCAAAATATATTCAAACTAATATGATAACAAGCATATGTAATTTAAACCACTGAGGTCCACTGAAGTGTATATGTTATGGTAAAAGTGATTACCCCCGGTGATTATACATAATTGCCAGTTAAATGTATAATCACCAAGGGTAGTAAATTTATCACCTTTACCAAAATAATGATTTTGGTAAAAGTGCTAAATTTTTTTCATATATTGCAAATTAATCACATTTTAATTAGAACTTTACTATTATACTGCCAAAATAACTTAAAAACTAGAATTAACAGCACTATGGCAGGAAAAAAATATCTAATAATAAAAAAACAGTAAACTAGAAGCGCTTTCGATTTAATAAATCCTCGTCAGCTACAACAAATATTAGAGCATATTGCGTTCTATACAACTCTTAGAACTTTCATTCAAATATTTAAAGAACTCGGTTACTATAGTAACCTAATTTAAATAAACATTTTTAAGTACAACTGCAGTAATTAAACATATTATAAAATACAATAAATATGCAAAAATAAATAAAATGCAAAAATAACTATTAAACACACAGAAACATATAGAGGATTATAGGAAATAAACAACAAACATAAAATTTTTTATATATATATATTATATTAATTATAACAGTTCATGTGATGTTAGCTCCTTCTCATGCACCATTTCCAAGCATTATTTATAGTTGAAGGGTCTAATTTATTGACCAGTTTAATATCGGTTTTTCTTTTTTCAAAGATCGCTAGAGTCTTTGCAACTTTCCCTTTTCTAGAATCTTGTTCACCTCTAATAACCTTTGCATTGTTCCAATCCACTTCTAGTTCACAATTGTGGGCTCTCTGTGCTAATGCTGTACATAAAGTGTTGTTTTTGATATCATTCTTGTGTTCTTGAATTCTCTTATTGAGCGATCTTTCAGTATAATCTATATACGTGACTTGCTGGTTGAAGTCTTTGTCAATAGCTGGGATCTGGTAGACACCTGGAATATAAAGAGGGTTAATATTATCTTTATTGTTTCTAATAGTATTAAAAAGGGTGTTTTTTCTATTAAATGCAATTTTCATGCCAGTAGTTTTTTCTAATTTTCTTTTGTATTTCAATGTTATATTATTCATGTCGAGAGAATAATACGCTTGTATCGTTTTGTCCTTCTTGTACATTCCTGTTAGATTTCCTTTTAGCAATCTTGTCCCATAAACGGGTAATTACGTTCTGGGAATATCCATGATTAACAGCTTGTTTCTTTAACAATCTTAGTTCTTCCTCAATACTTCTTACTGATGTGCAGTGTGTCTTCAGTCTTTGTAGCAAAGCTCGAAATGTTGCCATCTTATATGCCCATGGTTCGTTAGCCTCTGCTTTAATGAACAAAGGTTGGTATGTTTCCTTCCTAAAGACCTTTATATCATATTTGCCACGTACTATTTTAATCTTTAAATCTAAATAATGAATTTCAACTTTGTTGCTTCTTTGTTTTACCAGGTGTAGTCCAAAGGCTGTATCCGATAATTTTTCTTCAATTCCTATTAACCCTCTTTATATTCCAGGTGTCTACTAGATCCCAGCTATTGACAAAGACTTCAACCAGCAAGTCACATACATAGATTATACTGAAAGATTGCTTGATAAAAGAATTCAAGAACACAAGAATGATATCAAAAACAACACTTTATGTACAGCATTAGCACAGAGAGCCCACAATTGTGAACTAGAAGTGGATTGGAACAATGCAAAGGTTATTAGAGGTGAACAAGATTCTAGAAAAGGGAAAGTTGCAGAGACTCTAGCGATCTTTGAAAAAAGAAAAACCGATATTAAACTGGTCAATAAATTAGACCCTTCAACTATAAATAATGCTTGGAAATGGTGCATGAGAAGGAGCTAACATCACATGAACTGTTATAATTAATATAATATATATATATAAAAAATTTTATGTTTGTTGTTTATTTCCTATAATCCTCTATATGTTTCTATGTGTTTAATAGTTATTTTTGTGTTATTTTATTTATTTTTGCATATTTATTGTATTTTATAATATGTTTAATTACTGCAGTTGTACTTAAAAATGTTTATTTAAATTAGGTTACTATAGTAACCGAGTTCTTTAAATATTTGAATGAAAGTTCTAAGAGTTGTATAGAACGCAATATGCTCTAATATTTGTTGTAGCTGACGAGGATTTATTAAATCGAAAGCGCTTCTAGTTTACTGTTTTTTTATTATTAGATATTTTTTTCCTGCCATAGTGCTGTTAATTCTAGTTTTTAAGTTATTTTGGCAGTATAATAGTAAAGTTCTAATTAAAATGTGATTAATTTGCAATATATGAAAAAAATTTAGCACTTTTACCAAAATCATTATTTTGGTAAAGGTGATAAATTTACTACCCTTGGTGATTATACATTTAACTGGCAATTATGTATAATCACCGGGGGTAATCACTTTTACCATAACATATACACTTCAGTGGACCTCAGTGGTTTAAATTACATATGCTTGTTATCATATTAGTTTGAATATATTTTGCACAGAATTTCTGTATATAATTCTCAAAGAAAAATTTTAAATTTGCATATTTTCAGATAAATATATTCATGTTTTATTAATTTATTTCTTAGAATTTTCTTCATGTAGAATTGGGCAGTTACGAGAAAGAATACCATCAGAAGATTCACTTATTTCTAATCCAAATAATGAAAGCAATAAGGTAAATATAATTTGAAATCTTATAATTTACAATAGTCTTTTGATTACTTTATTAAATGCTATATTGTGTTTCTGTTTATAAAATTATATGATTAAAAAATTCATAAAAAATTTTTCTTTATATCCCAATACTTAAATTTATAGGTAACTTAATTTATATTATGAATTCCTGTGTATTATCTAGGCTATTCACATCAGCTTTTGATACCAGGAGCAATTTTCAGTATTGTTCCAGGTCTTTAAATGTGACTAGATGCAATGGAACATGTTTGCATCTTTTCATAATATGATGATGTTTTCATGCAGTGAATTTAGAAGTTTGTGGAAATGGCCAAATGTATTCCAATAGTAAATTGGATTTAAAAACTTTTTAATTATAAAAATAATTATTTATTTATTCAATTAATCTTATATTATTCTGACTCTAAATTTGCATTTGGTTTATACAGCTGCCCAATTAAGCAGAATCACTATACAATAGATTCCGCTTAATTGGGGCAGCCGCATAATTTGGCCAAATCTCAAAGAACGAAAACCAAACTAATAAACTAATACATAATTTATCGGAAACCAAACTAATAAACTAATACATAATTTAAACGCTTAATTGGGAGAAACCAAATTAATAAACTAATACATAATTTAAATGCTTAATTGGGACCACTTTACGCTTAATTGGGACAGTGGCAGAAAAGGAATTTTCAATTTTTGATATATTTTCAGGGATTTTTCAAATGTATGGCAACACTACATACACTAATACTTGTTATGTGCTTTCTTAAAACCTTATATAAAAATTATAACAACATTTCATTGTATCAGTAATTTTTTAGGTTAAACCTTTCTACAAGACAATACAGACTAACACAATGGAGCGGGTCGTTTCTTCTCGTCCTATTACATACACATCGTCGATGCACTGTCGCCACACTAATATAAACATCCATTCTTTAGTAAAATTATAAGAAAATATCATTGTTGATAAATAATGCAAAACAATACTGTATTCGGCAACACTAGCGTGATGAGAATCAGTTACCTATCGTCATGAGTCTGGCAAATGTGCGTCTATCTTTACTATACCTAGCGATATTCATTTACAGTATCAATTTTATTTAAAATTTTTAAATGTTTGCCAAGATGCCAAGAAATGATTTTATACTTTCAAGTAAAATTGCTTTGCTGGATAAAATTAAAAGCCAGCCATTTAATACATGTTATCATAGACTCACTGAAATAAACCAAAATCTATCATAGCGCATCTCCTACAACAAGAAAATCAACTGCATAAGGAATAAACATTACAGAAAAAAATTCCAGGAACATCCAAAACAAAGCGTGATGGAAAGGATTCAGAAGTCGAAGAAGCATTAGATCAATAATTTTCTATAGTTAGCAGGTGAGGCATGAATATCAGCGGCCCAGTGTTGAAGACGAAGTTAGAAGAGATTGGCAAAAAGCTAATAATTAGGTACCTATTTTAAGAAATCATTAAAATAGGTACCTAATTATTATCTATTATTTATTTACCTACGAATTATATATTTTATTTTAGAATTTATTCATTATTTATTTACCTACAAATTACATATTTTATTTTAGAATTTATTATTGTTTAATTGGGCCAAAATGGTTTAGTCCCAACATGTCCCAATTAAGTGGAATCCACTGTATTTCTATTATTTTACCATGTTTTTTATGGCTGAGCTGGGGTCAGCTTAAAAATATTTGGGTAAGTATATATGGTAAGTTAACTTTGAGGTAGTTTGCTCATTTAGAGTGAATGAGATCAAACAGTACGGTATACTTATTATTATATTCAAAATAAATTGTTTTTTGATATAATAAATGGTAGTTTGCTCATTTAAAGTGAATGAGCAAAGAGTGATTAATAAAACAATTATGTCTGAATGTTAGAAGTATGAGAGAAGTAGCTGAGATAAGAGTAGAAAGTGCTGTTGGATGAGTAGCTAAGAAAATATGGAAATTTAAGAATAGTATAAATAAGAGGTTTGTATGGGTGAAGTAGATCGAGCAGAGAGATTATATAAGGATGGATTGTGTATATTCTCTGTGCATTGCTCTTCCTCTCACAAAGATATAAATGTGATGTTGGTGTATAAAGGAAGAATGACTAGACTCAAAAGAAGAAAGCTAATTGTAAAATGAATACAATTGATGAGATTTTAAAAAGCAAGTGCTGAAGAGTTTGAAGTATAAAAATCAGTGCATGAATCTATGTATGAATGTTAAGGAAACAGGGTAGTAGTTTATAAAGATAGAAAAGTATGAAAAAATATTGTGAATGGAATTAATAAGAATCAATGAAGTAATTATTTCCTTTATCTTTTATTTTCTGTATAATATTTATTTGTTTTCTTCTCTTATTTGATATATAATAATACTATTTATCATAAAAGAGAATAGGGTTCTGAGTATATATGTATGTATTTATGTGTAAGAATATGTATGAATGAATATATGTTTTGTTTAGTATGGAATTAAAGATTATTGTAATTTAGAAATATAAATATAATTTTGCCAATTTGTAATACTGAAATTAAGAAATTTTAATTTGAGAAAATGTGTATGTTGATAAATTATATTAATTTTTGTTTTTAAAACTAATTTCAGAAAAATCAATCAGAACAAAGATTAATTGAGAAACCACCTCCAGTGCCACGGCTTCTACCTCCACCTATTAGTTCTTCATCACCAAATAATACAGATGTAACATCACCTAATTCTTGGAAAGAAGGAAATTTATCTCAATACACATCATCATCTAGTCCTGTTTATAATGTTAGCAACTTTTCCCCATCATCATTTAATTCATCTCCCATTCAAAGAGCAAACAGTGCAGAAAATGTTAGTCCACCTCAACAAAAGGTTTGTCAGAACAATGTATAATTGTTTTATAATTAATAAGTTATATTTTATTAAATATCTATACTATTTAGATTAGTGGAAAATAATTTTGTTTATTAAATTAAGATCAAAGTTAAGGATTAGGCATCATCATTATTTATAAACTTTTATATTCAAATGGGTATCGCAAATTTATGATTCACTATCTGGAGAATGTGTATGCACTAACTGGTGAAATTCAATAGTATAGAATTATCTCTTTAAGAGAGAAGTCATAGCATTTGATAAAGGTTTGTTTTCAGTTGATTATGTTTTGAACTTAAGCCAGAAACATGATATCTTTTGCCAGTTTTGCAATTGAATTGGCAAAAAATATAATGTGTGTTGCTGGATATTCCCAACTGTATACATGATGCTTTGAACTGCTCTGCATACATGTTAAAATCAATTTTCAATTTATTGTAAAATGGTTTTCTGTTATACAATATGACATTTTTGTTTAACCTGCAATATATTATTATTATATCTTATCTGGAAAAAAATTATTTTTCTGACTTATAACAAAATTTGTGTAAGTCAGAAAACCCAAATTATTTATGTAAAGCATCCTGTACTGCTGAGTATTCAGAGGGCACTGCTTCAAAAACATTGCCCTCTGAACACACTCAATTTAAATAATTGAATGATGATATGCAAGTTGTTACTGCCAATTGAAAAAAAGTGCTGTCTGAAAACTGTCAATCTAAATAATGAAATGAGAATACATGAGTGGTGATAAAAATGCTCAAACATTGTTTATAATGAGAGTACAGAACAGCAGCTGTCTCTCTTGAATGTTAAAGTGTACAGTACAACTGAATAACAAAGAATGATATACAAAATTGGCAAAAATATATCTTGTGTTTTCAGCCTAAAAGAAATGTAAATATAATTATTGTTCAAAAGATATTTTGTGATATGTTTGGAAATGATGTTGTGACAAAATAAATATATCAATTTTTATTCAAGAAGTTTCATTATACAGTGGTACCTTGGTTAACGACGGCCTCGGATAACAATGTACTTGGCTAACGACGAATGGCTGTAAGAAAAAAATGTCTTGCTTAATGATGCAGGCTTTGGTTAACAATTCCTGATTATGTGAACTTTCAACAAAATAGAGCTCTATAAAACACCTTGTCATCGCATCACATGATTCATTAGCTCAGTTGTTAATCGTTATTTTTTTTATCACAGTCAATTCAAATCCGACAATATCATTATTAAAATTAATAAAATTATAACCATATAAAAATATATTTAACTAAATGATAATTAACATATAGTAATGAAACAAATTATTTAATTAATTAAAAATAGATGCTCAACATTTCATTAGTTTTTAGTTTCTTAAAGATGATTTCTAGACGATTATTATTATAAATTCTGTGAACAAAGTCTGATTCTATTGTTTGTTTGTCTTATTGTTTTTACATGACACCTACAAGTGGTGTGATGTTGCAGTTTCAGATTCCATTAGAAGAAAAAAGTCTGTCTGAGATCCTACAGTTCGTATAAATCTGCAAGTGTGTATCACTGTTCATTCGTCATCAAATGCCAAAATCAAATCGTATCTGTATAATAATCGTTGAATCTATAAGCCGCTGATTGGTGTTTACGGGTTCATTTGTCAAAAAATTCTGAAGTGAGCCCAATTGTCCTTCTGGTGAAGATTGATAATTAAAAACAGTTTTTGTGAATAATTCATTTCATTAATATTAATTTTTTTTTGTAGCAAATATGATGAACAATTCATTTCATTAATATTAATTTTTTTTTCTGTAGCAAATATAATATTTTATTAAAATATATAATTATTATTGTTAATATAATTATAATTATTGTTAATATTTTGTAGCAAATATAATAAATAAATGATACTTTCCATATTTTTAGGACATTTTAAACAAGTTTTATCTGCATTTTTAATACTTACTATGGTTGTGGAAAGAAACCAGAATGAATTAATCAATTTTCAATTAAATCCTATGGGGAATCGCACCTTGGATAACGACGGTTTTGGTTAACGACGGTAATCCTGGAATGGATTACCATCGTTAACCAAGGTACCACTGTACTCATTTTGATTTTAAGCAATAAACCCTGTTCTAGCAAATTTTCTATGGCTGATAACCATGTTTTAAAGGAAATAGTGACTAAAGATCCGTGGAAACATCCTAAGAAATGGCAAAGATGTAATATTAATCATTCAACAATTTTGAATTGTTTGCATTAGTATATGACTTCAGAACTGAATGTTTGGGTACCACATGAATTATCAGAAAAAAATTTGTTTGACAGATTCAGTGGTCCCCTGTTCATACTTTTCTGATTTAATCCAGTTGCTGTGTGATAGTAGCTTGTAGAATCACGTTGTATCTGGCCATATATTAATTATAAGAAAAATCACGAATTACTATAATGCTCTTTATAACCGCTGATGGAAACAAATTGCCACCTTTTATTATTTTGAACAAAAAACTCTACCCAATGAAAATTTTTCTAAAAGTGTTATAATTCGAGCACAAAAGAATGCATGGATGACAACAGCACTGATGAGAGATTGAGTAGAACATGTTTAAGAGAAGATACCTGGTGCTATTTTAAAAAAAAAACAAAAGTAATAGTATATCTGAAGAAGATTCTCAATAAATTAGATAGCTTATTATGTATATTAGTACCTATTTAAGTAAATAAAAATGCTTCTTATTTTTCAATACTTATTATAAAATCATTTTTATTTTTTCCAATTTTAAAATCCTACTGCAGCTTAAATTTGAAGTAATATGGTATCTGTTTTTGTTAAAAAGTATAATGCCCAATAATGTATTCTATACATTATTGGACATTATAAACTGATTGCCTGTTTGCCTTTAAATATTTTATATACACGATTTTTAAATCTGAGAATATCCAAATAACTTTTTAAATCTGTATTCATTATTTGAGAATATTGTCATTAGGAAAATCATTTGACAAATTCAATGTGCTCCCAACTTTTATCTTGAAGACCAAGTTTGAGGTCACTCATTTTATTCTAGAATGTGGAAATAGAATTATTATTTGCTTTAACAAAATTGAATTTCCAAAATTTATGTATAAAACAGACTGTAGTTATTTAAACAAATTATAAACTAGAAAACTATAATGGCAAAATATGATAAGACTGATAAAAGTGGTCCTTATTAAGGAGAGAATAATAAAAAATTGAGCTGCAGCATATTCATTTACACAAAGATTTTTGATGTCTTTCATTATCAACATTATTAAGAATAACCAGATATTTTGATGAAACACTGTTTTTATATATCCTCCTTTTATTTTAGAATTAAGTTGTTCATATCTCTTTCGTTAGCTCTTAATCAGTTTCTTTCAGAGAAAATGTGAGGCCCAGGACAACTAACATATTTGAGACCCTTCAAAATTTAAAATAAAACTGTGGACAAGAAAATAAAAACAATGATATTTAATATTTATTCAATTATAACATTTATTTATTTCATAGAATCTAGCTTACATTTAAAATGACAAAATTAACAAATATAGAATGGTGCAGAAAGCCCCTAAAATTATGAGACTTGGGACAGCCGCCCTTCTTTCCCCCTTTCTGCTAGGTACTGCTCTTAATGATTTATAATATAAATCATTAAGATTATCAGCAGATATTATATTATATTTTTTTAGTTTTTTGTTTTGATCTTTGTTAAATATATATATTTACATATTTGTTATTACCTGTTCATCATTATTTGTCAATAAGTGTTGGATTATGTTTCAATATTTTCTTCGTTATTCCTGCAATCCTCTAACATTACTCTGTACTCCTGTTGCCACTTAGCCATGTACCTGACCTTGACATTTATATGTCAAAACACATTTGGTATTAGTGAGTAAAAATTTCAGAACATTTCTGATATTTATCTCATCTTTCTAATTGTTCCACTCAGCAATAAAATCAAATATTAGATCCTCAGATCCAATTCCTACATAATTTATTTAAACAATGTAAATAGAATGATGCTTCTCTTATACTTTGTGATTCCTTATAAACTATTCAAAGTCAAATTATTGGATATTTGATTTGAAGATATTTCCCTAGATAGCTTCAATTAGAGTGATTCCTTATGTTTGTAATGCTACTTATTATTTCAAAGAATAAACAATTTTTAAAAGAGGAATAGGATTTAAATTTTTATTTAAATGCTGCACTTCACTTCATGATTTTATCACACAGAATGGAATAGTAGGATAAATATCTCTAATAGAAGCTGGAGAAAACATATCTAAAATTTATTTTTTTAAAATTGACAAAAATAAGAAAGTGAATATTTAAAAAAATTATCATTAAGAAATAAAAAATATTTTAAAAAACATGATTTAATATATAAGATTGCAAAGTTCCCAATTTTAACAAACAGAATTTGAATCTAACAACATGGAAAACCTTGCACTCAGGATTTGCTAAATACTAGTTGGACTTCTACATTGAACAAGAAAAACTAATGTTCACAATTCTGAATGTAAGCAAAGATGTTAGTACTAAACAAAAGTTAACTAGTTTAATTCTACAAATAAATACAAAAGTGGAAATTGAATAATAATAAAGTTTATTAATTGACTTTAAATATACAATTAAGAATTTAGATATATCTTAATTTAATATCTTTTTATATTTTAAGATACATAGAAACAAGAAATTTATTAAATTAATTTCTTGTTTGAATTTGAATTTTATTAATATTTAACTTCTAGTTTATTTTAAAAATTACAAAATATATTTGTTGTTTGTTTATTTATAATTTGAAAAGTTAAGTCTTTATTTTCTTTTTCAGACTCCTCCTGCAAAGAGAAATTATGTAACAATGCCTAGGCAGCATGGTACACAATTAATGCAGCAGATCCAAAATCAATTAGAAAATACGACCTGTAACAATGGGACATCACTATTAGAACATCAGATATTGCAAGGTCAGCCCCAATCACAATCTGTACAAAATCTTCAGGGGCTTGAGACTTTCCGCCATATCCGAAACAAGGGATCAGGTTCTTCCTTTGGTAAAGGATTTTTTAAATTAAGAAAGGGAAAGCACAGTTCCAGTGCACCTGAGCTAGGTGAAGGGTCTTTTCTATTTGCACCTTTTGTTTTCTTCACTGCATGATCTCATATCCTATGGATTTTTCATCGTCATCTCATCACCTCTCTTCTTAGATAGATGATTTTATGGTTTATTGTTTTATAGCAATATTTATGTTATGAATTTATGATCATCACTTTTCTGATATGCATATTCCATCTTTTTTTATTTTTAATTACAATGATTTACTAATTTTATTAATTTTTAGTGTCAAAAAATAAAACACTTATTTTTTCAAATGTATTTCAAAAGTGAATAATAATTTTGACATAATATATTTATGCTAAATAGTGACATTAAAATGCATTTAATTTTAACCTAATAGTAACAAATGTAATGAAATTATAAAAATTTATTCAATCATAGAATTCTTTCAAAATAAAATTTATACTTTTTTGTATAAATTGTAATGTTTTTTTTAAACATCGAAAATCAGCACAAAAAGCAAAATAATACAGTGTGTTATCCTGCTTTTTGTGCTGATTTTTGATGTTTTTTAAAAAATGGACAGTGTACTTTGATTGTTAATAGTAAAATTTATACATTTACTATCTAAAATAAATTATGCCATAATTTTTAAGGTTTCACAAACTAGAACAAAAAATTCAGGATCTTATGTCTGAAAAAAGCATATTTTATTGTCTGTTTAAAAATATGAATTTCAGATGAAGACACCTCTTTTATCATTTTTTCATAAAGCAATCTAAAATTATAAACAAAGTTACAGATTTATAGATATATATTATAAGAATTAATTTATAAATCTATTTATTAATGAGCCCAAAAAAGGAGAGTTTTTAATATTGATTAATTAATTGAAGAAAAAATAAATATTATACAACTCTATGGCAGGAAAATACTTTAATACTAAATATTTTACAATATGCTAGTAGTGCTTTCGAGTCAGAGTAAACCTCTTCACACTATATAAACATATATTAATTAGTTATATAATAGCTAAGAAAATCAACCTCCAACAAATTGGGAAATTTTTCTTCAATTACCAATTAATTCACTTCTTACTCTGCCAAGTTTTACTAAAAAATAAATGTTATACAGCTTGCTTTCAATTAATGAAAATCCTCGTCAGCTATATTAAGAATGCTGAAGTTTAATAGAAAATTCTATAGAACGCCTTATTTTTTTGAAAATTATAAACAATGTTGCTATAGCAACGACTTATTTACAGTTATTATAAGGAATAAATATTTCACAATATGCTAGTAGTGCTTTCGATTAATGATAATCCTCATCATTTATATTAAGAATGCCAAAGTTTAACAGAAAATTCTATAGAATGCCTTAGTTTTTTGAAAATTATAAACAATGTTGCTATAGCAACGACTTATTTACAGTTATTATAAGGGAATAAACATATAATATTAAAAATATTTAGAAATCATATAATTATTGTAAATAACCACATATTACCAATAAAAATCTTTCATTGTTTAAATTAGTTTTTTTTTGTTTTGAACACCACTTCCACGTGTTGTTTATTGTGGTTGGGTCCAACTTGTTAATTGTTTTATTAGTCTTATTACGGTTATTAAAATAGAAATAGTTTCTGTGATCTTTCCTCTTTTCGGGTTTTGTTCTTTATGCAGTAACTTGGTGTCATCCCACTTTACTTCTAAATCAGCTATTAATGCTCATTGTGCCAAGGTTGTATTAGCTGTTTTATTTATTAAATCTTTTTTATGTTCTGGTAACCTCTTTTTAATAGATCTGGCTGTGTATCCTATGTAATTACCTTCCGTATTATTATCTTTGTCATAGAAGGGTATCTGATAAACACCTGGACATTTCTTTTCGTTAGTTTTATCTTTGTCATTTCTGATTAGATTAAAAAGTGTATTCCTTCTGTTGAATACTATTCTTTGGCTGGATATATCTTCAAGTTTACTTTTATATCTTAAAGCTATTGTGTTTATATCCATTGTACAGTTTTTCTTTCTGTGTTATTTTGGTTGTTAATTTTTTTACATTTAGTTTTGACATGTTCTTTACAAGTTTATTAATGATTCTTTTCTTATACCCGTGTTTATAAGCTTGATCAATTATCCATTTTGTTTCTCTTTGCTTATCTACTATTGTTGTACAGTGAGTATTACCTCTGTTCAGTAACGTAGACAGGGTATATTTGCCTCCTTGTAATTTAATATTTATGTCCAGGAATTCAATCTGGTTTTCATTTTCTCTCTGTTTAACAAGGGTTAAGCCTAGACCGTCGTCAGTAAATCTTTTTTCTATATCATTAATATAATTACATCTCTCCGAAATAATTAAAACATTGTCGATGTATCTTGGATTTCAGGAAGTATAATCTCTTCTTTACTTCTTACTATGAGTTCTGCCAGAATGCCAACCAAAGGGCTACTTATCGGTACTCCTGCTGTTTGGATGTAATACTTGTTATTAAATACAAAATAAGACTCATGTATTATCAGGTGACATATTGATCTAATCACACTTGGGTCACATTGATTTTCCGGGAGGTGTTTCAGAAAAAATCTATATAGAAGTATACATGCAGGTTCTTGCTTGATTGAAGTGTATAAAGCCTTAAAGTCGTATACTGTCAGAATTTCTTCAGGTAACGGTCCAATTTCCAATAAACTGTCAATTAGTTGCACTGAAGATGTGATAGTCCATTTATAATCTCTCATTTTTTCTGTACACCATTTTGCTATACGTTTTTCCATTTCATATGTAGGGGCTGATCTTTTTTCAATGACTGGCCTTGCTTCTATCGGATTCTTTTGCCTTTTGATAAATGCAAATAGTCTAGGCGACTTGGGCAAATTTACAAAAATTTACAAAATGCACCTTTTAAAAAAGTTGGGAGTTTGTTACTTTTAAGTATCCTTTGTACTGCTTTCTCTATTGCTTCCGTCGGATCTTGCTCTAGCCTTATACACTTACTCTCTGTAAGAAATCTATTTATAAAATTATTATATGTTAGTCTTTTTATGAGTACCATCACTTTACTTTTGTCATCTTTGATCTCAAATAATTTAATCGAAAACATCCCAGATTGGAAAATCTTGGCCATTCAAATAGAACCGCTGTTACAAGATTGTGATCAAATATTAGCAGACGAGTTAAGATGCTAAATCTGTTAAAAAATCTAAAAATAACAATATAAAATTACAAAAACAAAAAGTGAGAAAGGCAGCAAAATGGTTAAATGAAAATAACATAATTTGTGCCAAAGATGACAAAAGTACAGTGATGGTACTCATAAAAAGACTAACATATAATAATTTTATAAATAGATTTCTTACAGAAAGTAAGTGTATAAGGCTAGAGCGTATTCCGACGGAAGCAGTAGAGAAAGCAGTACAAAGGATACTTAAAAGTAACAAACTCCCAACCTTTTTAAAAGGTGCATTTTGTAAATCGCCCAAGTCGCCTAGATTATTTGCATTTATCAAAAGGCAAAAGAATCCGATAGAAGCAAGGCCAGTCGTTGAAAAAATACAAGTTTATTAATGATTCTTTTCTTATACCCGTGTTTATAAGCTTGATCAATTATCCATTTTGTTTCTCTTTGCTTATCTACTGTCATTGTACAGTGAGTATTAACTCTGTTCAGTAATGCCCTAAAAGCTGCCAACTTATAACTCCATGGTTTGTTTGCATCTGCTTTTATAAAAAGAGGAACATAAGTATTCTATCTAAAAAAAGACAGGATATATTTGCCTCCTTGTAACTTAATATTTATGTCCAGGAATTCAATCTGGTTTTCATTTTCTCTCTGTTTAACAAGGGTTAAGCCTAGACCGTCGTCAGTAAATCTTTTTTCTATATCATTAATATAATTACATCTCTCTGAAATAATTAAAACATTGTCGATGTATCTTGGATTTCAGGAAGTATAATCTCTTCTTTACTTCTTACTATGAGTTCTGCCAGAATGCCAACCAAAGGGCTACTTATCGGTACTCCTGCTGTTTGGATGTAATACTTGTTATTAAATACAAAATAAGACTCATGTATTATCAGGTGACATATTGATCTAATCACACTTGGGTCACATTGATTTTCCGGGAGGTGTTTCAGAAAAAATCTATATAGAAGTATACATGCAGGTTCTTGCTTGATTGAAGTGTATAAAGCCTTAAAGTCGTATACTGTCAGAATTTCTTCAGGTAACGGTCCAATTTCCAATAAACTGTCAATTAGTTGCACTGAAGATGTGATAGTCCATTTATAATCTCTCATTTTTTCTGTACACCATTTTGCTATACGTTTTTCCATTTCATATGTAGGGGCTGATCTTTTTTCAATGACTGGCCTTGCTTCTATCGGATTCTTTTGCCTTTTGATAAATGCAAATAGTCTAGGCGACTTGGGCAAATTTACAAAAATTTACAAAATGCACCTTTTAAAAAAGTTGGGAGTTTGTTACTTTTAAGTATCCTTTGTACTGCTTTCTCTACTGTTATTTCGGAGAAATGTAATTATATTAATGATATAGAAAAAAGATTTACTGACGACGGTCTAGGCTTAACCCTTGTTAAACAGAGAGAAAATGAAAACCAGATTGAATTCCTGGACATAAATATTAAATTACAAGGAGGAGAATATACCCTGTCTACGTTACTGAACAGAGGTAATACTCACTGTACAACAATAGTAGATAAGCAAAGAGAAATAAAATGGATAATTGATCAAGCTTATAAACATGGGTATAAGAAAAGAATCATTAATAAACTTGTAAAAGAACATGTCAAAACTAAATGTAAAAAAATTAACAACCAAAATAACACAGAAAGAAAAATGAGTAGTCAAATGATTTATATCTATTTAAAATTTCTTTTAGAGAGACTTCCTAGAACTTCAATATTACTGACAAGCGTATCTTCTAATCAAGAATGTTGAAGATTTATCTTGATAATAATCATAAATAAATATATTTGCTAAATCAGTGTAGATTAATTTCTGTGAAAAGTATATATTGCACTCAGATACGATTGTCGACAAGTCGTCATGCCAATTGCATATATGCTAGAAGATCATCGAGGTGTAGGATCATATTGCGGTGGGAAACACGTTTGTTCTTGCATAAAATGTTATATTATTGGCGATTTCTTCAACATTTATTAATAATAATGGAAATATTGAAAAATTAACTTATATAATTCATAACATGATATAATAAATAATACAAGAAGAGGAAAAGAGAAGAGAAGATGTTGATGATATTTCACTTACGTAAAACTGAGAAGGATGACCAATATGCGATTTTGCCACAGGACAGTAGAAAACGGCATGCTGCGAACATCCAATAGTAAGGCGAAATCATGCAAAGAATACCAAATATTAAATGAATAACAATCCCATAAAAGAAAACTGTTCTCCTTCCGAATCTGTAAATTAAAAGTAAATATTTACAGAAAGTTTCATAACAATTTCAAATTAATCGCTGAATTAATAAATCTTACGGTATTATTTAATCTTAGATAATATTTAATATACTTACCTGTCTGAGAGGTGCCCTGATACAACTGATGATATAAGGTATCCCATGAAGAATAATGATCCAGAAAATGATGCCAACCACGAATTTTCGCAAACTAAATTCCACTATTAAATCAAAATGAATTTATCAAATGCAATAATTTAAATGCAAAAATTTATATTTTACTTACATCTTCGATGATGGTGCGCTTGTAATCAGAATGGTCATATTCCCATGATGAACAGGAAACAGTCGAAAGATTTCCGCTCGAATTTCTATTATAAATATATTCATAAATTTTACATTTGCTATATACACGCATATCTCTTCTTATCTGAATGGGTGAACTGAAATTTTTCCATTCATTTACACTCATGTGGCTATATTGTGGTGTTCGAGCGCACCAATAATCAACCCTTGGTGCAAGAAATGGTTGATTTAGAACATTAAAAGCTGAAATCATGCCGATGTAAACGACCACTGATATTAAAATCTTTTGCCATCTTCCAAACCCACCAGTCAAATCTGTAAAATCTTCTATGTTTTGCTTAGTCTCCTTTCAATAAAATAAAAAAATTTAAATTCTTAATGCAATATTTCATTTGTTTATTTTTCTATATTTATAATTACTACTGAGTGTATAATATTTTTTATAACTAAATAAATTTATAAATATCTCGTTTCCTAATTTTTAAATACAAAAGGAAATAATGTCATAATAAAGTAATTGTGTTCGTACATGTTTAGTATTTTCATATAATCATCTGGAAACTGAAGACGATATAAAATAATAATATATTTCAGAAACTACAGAAATATTTTAATATAAATTCATATCAATTCAGATAAACTGATGTTCCAGCGTACTATCCAGAGGTCTTATATTTGTTTCGGGCTCCCACACTTTTCACAATTTATTCAAATGATGCGGATCGGGCCTGTCGATCTCCGTCATCTATAATTCCATTTATTCCTCAACAAGGAGGAATTGTTTATAGCAGAAGTTATCTCTTTCCACTTACAAGAAAGAGTATCGAAGTGTTAGTGTGTAGTTCTTCATATTCGATGACAGATATTGATTTCAAATGCCAACTTTATTTTTTCAGAAAGTGACAAAAATGATTTTTCGAAAAATAATGCAATATTTGAATGAGTTTTTAGACAATGCAATATTTACATTTTTTATCAAATATATGTTGTTGTCTGTTACATGTTAATAATGTTTATAAAAAATTCAAACATTAATTTTAGGATTTTTGTTCAGGCTGCATTTTATTTTCATTAATTTTCTGATACATGCATATACTTTGATTGTTCAATATTCGCAATACAAATCACAATATTTTCCGAAAGTACCGGAAAATTTGATAATCCGCAATCAAATTTCTGTTTCAATTTATGTAAGTGAACTTACTTTCAATATTACTCACAATGTTCAGAAGGGATACTTGTTAACTGTAATTAAAGTGAAATATTTCTTTTCTTCCGCATCTCTTTATAAATTATCATTTTTTCCTAACTTTCGAATATGAAGTTATAACTCTGAGCAATAACTCTTCAATAAATCTTCAGGATGAAAGACAAAAATACTATAAGCAATGTGTGTGCCTAACTTTTGAATATGAAGTTATAACTCTGTGCAATAACTCTTCAATAAATCTTCAGGATGAAAGACAAAAATACTATAAGCAATGTGTGTAATCTAAGTATAAGAGGTTTGTAAAAGTGAAGAAACAATGAAAATGATCTTTCACTTTTATTCATATGTTTCTTCAGATTTTTATGAATATTATTTTCTTTAATTCCTTCGAACAGAAAAGTAAAATATTGACGAAAACAGGATATTGATATTAACTCAACCATGACATAAGCACAAGAATAGGACAGCAGTAAGAGACAAAAACTGACGCAAGATGGATAAAACGAGACTGACGTGCAAGAGCATGGTTACATCTATAATTTTTTTCTTTCTTTCACTGCATATTTTTTTAATTCTTCAATCATATCAAACAGATAAAGTATGAAACAAAACTTTTGAATTTTTGAAGTGAAGGGAGATAATGTTCCTTGCTGCAGATTGAATGAGAAACTATCACAATAAAAACTATCACAATGAATTTACTTTGATCAGATCTGTAGTCATTGGATCTTTCGATTTGTTTCTCGCTTAGTAATTGTTTATTGGTTTATTTGGCAAATATTAAATTCTTTTCGTTTTCCTAATCTAAACCTTCGTTCAAAAATAATAGTGTTCCCAATTAATTTCCTTATGTATTATAATTTAAAGTGAGGTTGTTATTTCATTTAATTCTTACAAAAAATAATTAGAACAAGTTTTTGAAGAGAAACTGAAATTATTGACATATTTTAATTTTAGAAATAATCTTTTGAAAGAAATTTCTGACAAATTCGCGCTTTATAAAGAGGCGTATTGTTCTATAACGTTATAAATATAACTCCTGTGTATATCGCTATTTTTACAATATAAATTACTTCAAATCCGACAATATTCTTTATTAAAAGTGTACACAAAATATATTTAAATAAACCATAAATCATATACGGAAGCAACTTAATTAATTAAAAAGATGCAGAAATATCACAGTTTATTAATTTATTGATTTTTACAGATAATTCTAAGACAATTATTATTGTAAATTAATGGATTGAAGAAAGTCTAATTCTATTGGTCTCTCTTTGCATCGGACGCTTGCAAACAGTGTGGCATTATTGTGTCAAACAAATAACAGAAATCAAATACATGTAAAAGAAGACCTGTTCGAATCCCTATGGGCCGATTGTTTAAACGGAGTTTCTATCGTCGACAGTTTACAGCAAAAACCTGGTCTAGATAAATCGCGGTTTTACAAGCATTGCGAAGATGTTGACTATGCCGAGTCTAACAGAACGGCGGCTAAACCTCGTCTGTTACTACAGTTCCTATGTATCCCTGTCGTTTGAAAATTTTCAGCCAATCGGTATCTCCGGCCCTACCGATGACGTCAGTAATATGGCGGAAGTTCGAGGTGAAGAAATGAAGAATGTTTTAAGTTACGCTTAAAACATTTAATATATTCTTGAAATTATAATTCACTCAATAATAATTCAAATTAAATATGGAGGATTCTACAAACTATAAAAATTTAACTCATGCGCAAGAAGACGCCGTCTAGATTCTAAACGTGGCTAGTGGCTGGTCTAGAAATACACTTTAGAAAACCAGTTTTCTAACCTCGTCTGAGCCGCATCTGCTAAAGCCGTGGTCATACTGTGAAGTTGTTCGCCGCATGTGCGACTGCAACAGCGATGGCTCTTCCAACAAATTGGTAAACCCCCTTCGAATAGCACGCGATTTCAACCGTGCTTGAAAACACGAGAGCTTGTTTTCCCCGCGACGGTTGGAAGCTCGCAACCAATGAAAAGCAAGGAAATTTTTGACACGTGTCCAAGATGGCGGTTACATGGAATTCGACCGTAGAGTCAAATTTTATTGAATTATTACAACAACATAGTTGTTTGTGGGACTTCAATTCCGTGGATTATCGAAAAAAAAGATATAAAAAATCATGCTTTGCGTGAAATAAGCGAAGTTCTTAAAATTTTAGCTATATTATTCTTAATCCTTTTTTAATTCCACTCATATCGCTAACTCTCGGTAGTAGATAACAGAAAATAATTATTAAAACTGAATTAATGTTGTTATATTGCACAGTTAAACGCTAACCATAGAAATAACAGTTAGGCTGTATTCACACTGGTCTGAGACCACGTCTACGACTATGATCACGATTGACAGCTTGCAATAGAACATGCACATTGATCACGACAGGCTTCACGATTTTTCGAATCAACCAATAGCAACTGCGTAAACAACAGCCAATAAGAGCTGATGTAGCATACAGCTCGTAACAGATGGCCAAATGCCTCCTTTCTATTGGCTATCGTAATGACATAGGTGCTGCGACCACGACAATATTCTTACTCTGATATGTTCAGAAATCTTTGCAAAATAGTATATATATATATATATATATGTATATATATATTTTTTTAACAAATTTTTTTGCATTAGAAGTTCGAGGTGAAGAAATGAAGAATGTTTTAAGTTACGCTTAAAACATTTAATATATTCTTGAAATTATAATTCACTCAATAATAATTCAAATTAAATATGGAGGATTCTACAAACTATAAAAATAAATAGTTATAACTTATTAATATTGTAATCTGATAATTTGTTAAAAATTAAAAAAATTTTTTTAAATGTAAATTCCCTTTACGTATGTAATAACGTAATTATTAGAACAGTGAATATAAATGTATTCGAATTAGAAATTTTAAATGATAAAAAGCTGAAGAGGATCTGTAATAGATCGAAAACATTCCTTTTTCTTAGAATAAATGAATTACTGCTTATAGTGCTTGTATATAAACTTTTTATTGAAGAAAAGCAGATTTTGGATAAAAATAACATGGATATCTCAATCTTGAATTTTGTCTGAATCACCCACTCCAAAAAGAAATAAACTGTGTTAATCACGGACTCCATAGTTGGCTCAAAATAAGCTAACTTTATTTTAGTAAGTAAAGACCAGAAAAAACTTATAATCAATTTTAAAGTAATGAAACAAATTCCCATCATACACAATGATACTTATACAATAAAAATTCCACAAACGGTTCATAGACAGTCGATGACAATCACAGAACAGTTCAACGGTTCACCAGGAACAGCATAGGATGAAGACAGTTCAAAATGAGACGAGATCACTAACGCCATCCAGTAGCCGACTCTTATACTGGATTGAATTTATATAGTTGTACTTTTTCTTTCAAAAATAAACTTTCTAAACCAATATTTGTGTCCTTTTTCTTCATAGTATTATCCAAACAACAATAAATAAATAAATTCAAACAATATTATTATTACTTTTTTATAATTTTGATGACAATGAGGTTACTCCCTCACTTCTTTTGCATTTCTTTTTGACATGGCAGCCATCCTCTGCTTTGCCGACACTCTTCTTCAAATTATTACTTTTTTATAATTTTGATGACAATGAGGTTACTCCCTCAACTTCTTCTTTTGCATTTCTTTTTGACATGGCAGCCATCCTCTGCTTTGCCGACACTCTTCTTCAGTCGGTACAGGTAATAACTATTTTTCTTTATATTTATTAAAAATGCACAAAATTAAGATAAAACAATAATATAGGATCATTACAAAATAGTTTCACTTTTGAGACTGCACATCATGATGCCATATAATCTAAATAACATGACTGCCAAAATGAGATCTCGTAATAGAGTTAAACTTGTTAATAATTCCATTGAAAAGACATAATATTTATAAATATTAAATATAATTGTAAAGATGAATGATTTGATTATCAGTAATATTTTGTGAGTAGAAAATATAAATTGTCTGATAGCTTTATGTAAATGTACTTGAGTACAAGCCTACCCATATAAGTCACTTATAGAGACAGACCTTGACATTTTTTTGAGAAGTTTGAATCAAAAGCATATAATGTTAAACTTAGAAATATTGTTGAAATGTCAATCAGTTGAATATTTTCTTGTAGTGTGAGAAGGTTTAGTAGTTTAATTAAATTAAGATTCCTTTGATATTTAATTATCCAACAAAAATCCAAATAAGTTATTTTTACTAACTTGTTTGCACATTATTATTATTATTCCAATTAAGCTGCAAATTTAATAAATTTATTTTTTTTTTTACTAACTTGTTTGCACATTATTATTATTATTCCAATTAAGCTGCAAATTTAATAAATTTATTTTTATTACTTTACTTATTTTTTAGTATTTATTCAATTTATTTATAGTTATAGGTATACTAACTTTTGTGATTTTTATTTTAACATGTTTATGATTTCATTAACAAATGCAAAGTTGTTCTTGATACATACACAGTTCCTGTTATAGGAGCTGTGTATGTATCAAGACTATTGCTAAAGAACAGGAGTTTTTAATAAACAGTGCAAAGTTCTGGCTGTTTTTAGTGTTAAATTATTTCAGAATTTATGTTTTTGATAATTTAGGACTAGCCAGGTGGACTCTGGAAATCTTGCAGAGTTGTTCCATTCAGTTATTGCTACTTTGGAAATTTGCAATTTTGTAAAAAGATTAAAAATAATATTATGAAACTACATATTCTAAGTGTTCTAATACTATATAATAATTATATGATGGAAAATGTATCTGATGTAATAATTTATAAATTTATGAATAATTTGTATTAATTAGCATGGCAGTTAAGTTTTCATAATTTGGCAGATATGACAATTATAGGTTAAATAACTGATGTTCATTATAAAAATTTTCTAAATTAGCTATACAAATGTTCCTTTTATTATGAACATAATACTGCTAAAGTTGTTCATAAATCAAAATATCTGTGCCTTGAAAATTACACTTATACCAAATTCATTGTAAATACTGATTTGTATAATTTATAGTATAGATTGGATTAAAATAGAAATGTCTTATATCTGAATTTCTGAAATAAATATCAGATTGCAAGCCAAGAGTTTTTAACTTATAGTCAGACATTTATTTAAGCTTTGTCAATTTGAAAAATTTGCTAATATGTTAAATAGATAAATAGTTTTGTGTCATGCTTACAGTGAAATTATTTCTATATTTTAATTTTTTGAATTTTCAAAAATTTTAGAATAAAATGGCTTACATTTGTATGTATCAATGGTTCTTAATCTTATTGGAGTTACAGAACACTTAAATCATAAAACATTTTTGTGGAACATTGTAATCAGTAACATTTGTATAAGGCAAGTATTAAAACAAATAATAAAAATATGCATGCAATTCTTAATGTATCTTTTATTAAAATATACATAACCTATAAATTTCATAATTTTGTGGAATATTTATGTTCTGCAGATCACCAGTTAAAATCACTGGTACATACAAATATACATAATTAGGATACTTATAATTAGAGAAACACCTATAATTGAATTTCATAATATAAAAATATTACCTTGACTGCCTTATTTTGTCTCTGTAGTTCCCGACATAAACTTTCTAATTTACTCTTTGCTAAAACAGCTCTATTATGGTCAGCTTGCAACTGTTCTTTTTCTCTATTCAATTGAATGTTATGTCTTTCAGTTTGCTTTGCCTTACTTTCTAAATTACGTTGCTCTTCCAGAACTTCTATATGCTTTTTATATAAAGCTTGATGCTTTTCTTCTATTGTTCCGTAATTTGCTAAAAATTTCATTAATTGTTCTGGAAAAAATTTCTTTTTGTATATTTTAAGAAGTGATAGACAATCATTATTATTAAATTTTTATGACATGAATTATTAAAAAAAGATTATATAATAGTATTAAAAACAGATTGTATAATTGTATAACCTTTTTAATATAACATACCAACAGTTTTTTCTCCTTTACGTTTATTAGAATTGCTACTTTTTGAATTTTTCTTTTGTATTTTGTTTTCTGCTACCTCAGAATTGGACAAGATGCTCTACAAAATAAATAAGACAGATGTAAAAATTACTAAATTAATCATAATATATTTTATTTACTTATACTGTGAAATAGTTCTGGCAAATAAAACTATTTTATTAAAATTTTATAACAAAAACATTTTGGGCCTTGTAATCCTCTTCAGTCATATAAATATATAAGCAAAATTACAAATAAGGAGTACACTGGATTGCCAATTAGAATTCTATTATATCCAAAATATGCTTGATTTAAATTTTAATTTTCAATGTCATCCCACTAACTTCTAATCCTGCTAATTATGTTAGAAATTAATAGTATTAGTTTATACACAAAAAAAAAATTTAAATAACTATAAACTAGTATAGTTAAGTAAGTTTGACTTATGAGATTGATGTAATCAATAAATTCTGTGAGTGGTCAATACAATTAACATAGAGTCAAATTCACAAGCATCCTTTAATGTCTGGTTCTCATATTTTTGTTTGTCAAGTTTATTATGATAAAGCAGAATGTAATAATAAATATTAGTAGTAGGTAGTCCATAAATTTTGGACATTTTTTACTTCCAGTTATTTTGATTTAAAATGTCAGTATTGAAACTGAATCCCAACATAAGTCAGTGTTGTAAATTGAAAACTATTTCATTTCAAAAAATAGTTCAATATTACAGAAATTAAAATTTTGAAAATATATTTTTATATTAACTGTCAGCAAATATTGCCAAATAATAGGAGGAAGTAAACAATATTTCTGTCTTTGTTACAACTGATTTAGTAGTAGTAGTAGTAGTAGTAGTAGTAAAGGGAGGAGCCTACCCAGCCCAAGCACCACAACCAACAATGGTCTATTGTGCACCCCCAATCAAATCATCCCAGAAGTCCTGTCTTTAAAACAAATGACAGTATTTTCCTCAATGGGACAGGCAAAATCCTCCAGAACAAGAAAATACATCCCCCAAAAAATCACCCCTAAGCCATGAAAGGGCCACACATTCACACAAAATGTGAAGAGGAATTTCCTCCTCATACTGACATCATCTACTAATAGGGCTATCAACAAGTCCAATCAAGTGAAGATGTCTTCTAAGATGACAGTGCCCTGTAACAATCCTAACTTCAAGTTTATTCAGTGAAAGCAACTCTTTAATTCGCTGAGCAGAGCAACCCAAAATGAGAGCCTTCGCCTGTCTAAGACCAGAGATAGACCTCCAGAAAATGAGGTGCTGGGCCACTAACCAGTCCTTGACTACCCATCCAAAAACATCAGAACCAACACCCAGGGCAGGTTCAGGTCCAAAAAAGGGGCAAGAAGCCCCTTCCTTGGCAAGCCTATCAGCAACCTCATTACCCCCAATCCCCTTGTGCCCTGGAACCCATACAAGCTGTACCCTGTTCTTGGTGGCCAGTTCCTCAATGAGAAGACGACATTCCCAAATCTTAAAATAATGCCATGGATTAAAGAAGACATGCAATTCAATAAAAATCCTTTGATTGCATTACATGAAGAAATTGAAAACTGTTAGAATATTAATGTATGTCCTTAACAAGCAGAATTTTCTGCTTGTTAAGCCTGATAAAACTGAAGGATATAAGCAGTAAAGAAGTTTTTTCAAGTGTCAAAGCTATTATGTCGGAAAAAAAAATCTTAAAATAATGCCATGGATTAAAGACATGCAATTCAATAAAAATCCTTTGATTGCATTACATGAAGAAATTGAAAACTGTTACAAGTATATTAGACTGTCATGATTAGAATATCAGATGCATATAGATGTCATTAAGAGAATAATGTTGTAATATCAAGCTTGCCTCAAGCTGAGATTAAAATTTATGGTAGCTTTCAGACAAATCTCGTATAGATGTCATTAAGAGAATAATGTAATATCAAGCTTGCCTCAAGCTGAGATTAAAATTTATGGTAGCTTTCAGACAAATCTGCATATTAGTTCTAGTGATATAGATATTGCAATTTTTGGAAAGTGGAAAAAATATCCACTCTATACAATGAAAGAAATCCTGATAAATTTGGAAATTTCTTCTGAAGACAAAATAACTGTACTACCAGATTCAGATATTCCCTTAATTAAATATATTGATTTAAAGACAAATATCAGTGTAGATATATGCTTCAATCAAAACAGTAGAGTTGAAGCAGCTAATTTTATTAACGAAATGAAAAAGAAATATCCATAATTAACCAAAATAGTTGTAATAATGAAGAGATTATTGATTCAAAAAAAAAAACTGAATAATGTTTATTATGGAGGTTTAAGTTCATATGGATTAGTATTAATGATACACGGTATAAGAGAAATGGGATTAGGAAAATTTGTTT
Organism: Olivierus martensii; assembly: GCA_000484575.1. Lineage (NCBI taxonomy): Eukaryota > Metazoa > Arthropoda > Arachnida > Scorpiones > Buthidae > Olivierus > Olivierus martensii. Next base: position 26,910 of record AYEL01075790.1, read on the forward strand.
TGGGACATGCACTCATTGAAATTCTGCAATTTTATGGATGTTTTTTCAATTATACAGACTTAGGAATATCGATAATTGCTGGTGGAAGTTATTTTGCGAAATGTACATCAAATTCACATGGATTAAACAATCCTAATATATTATGTATTGAGGATCCTCTCACTGTTGAAAATGATATAGGTAAGAAAATGTATAAACTGATACAAATAAAACAAGCATTTGAAGAGGCATATATTAATTTAGTAACTGAATTGTATAATGGAAAAACTAAAAAAAGTATATTAGGAAGTATGATTTCATATACTGAAGATGAAATATCCAATCGTAAAGCAATAGGAAACAAATTTCAGTTAACAGATTTTGAAACAGATGATGATTTACGTAAATATGATGCAGAATGAAGGTCTCATCGATTATAATTTTCATTGTTTCCGAAAAGCCATCGGAGAAGTTTTTAAAGTAAGATTCAAAGGGAAAAATCTACTACACAGTTTTATAACTTTTTAGAATATTTTGCATACATTAATGTTACAAATCAATAACATATTTCCATCAAACTGGAAGCGAGTGATGATAGTGTATGTGCCAAGAAAAAAAAATTGGTTTCCTGTCGGACAGTGATGATATTTCCAAGAGAAATGTTCTTGTTTTATATGAAAGAGAGTTGAAGGTTTCAAAAATTAATTTGTAGTGATTAATTTATGTTAAATTAGTCAACACATATTTTACTGAATTAGTTATGAATAGTTTAAACTTCACTTATATATGAAGCAAAAGTAAAATATTTCGTAAAATATTTAAAAAGCCATTGATATTTTGGTTTTTTCTATGATATTTTAGTTTCTTTGGCATACTAAATCTGATTTGCTTTGCATTTTTATAAATTTAATTGCTCTCAAATTTAACAAATTGATTATTTTGGGCAAAATAGAATAGATTTAAATCATTTAAAATTTTGTGCGATTCTGCTCTATATTTTAATTAATTAAACGTAAATTTTGGATATTTTACTCCATTCGGACATTCGATGGGAAATAAAGAATAGCTGTCTTTTTTAATAACCAGATATTACTTCATTAGGAATAATATTTTACTAATGTTCAAAAATTTTGATACTTGTTAAATATGCTGAATGTGTTATAATGTCTTTTAATTTCAGTCTAGACGATATCATTCAGGTTGGTAACAACGTTCTCCCTCCTATATTTTTGGCATTCGAGTATTAGGCAGATGCTGGTCAATGGGTAGAGTACATTTTAATATTTCTGCATAATTCATCGATACAATTGGAAATTTGGTAATTGACTTATTATATCTGCTTTCAGGTCAAAAGAATAATCCATCTCAGTACTCAAATATCGAGCACCTCCCACGAATTATTGTTTATAATATCTCCTTCTTATGAGTAAGTATTATGCAATTTAAGTAATTATTTATTTTTCGATGAGGTTTAATGATGACAAGAATTACTGTAAATTGCATTTAGGATGTTAGAATAAAATACATTTAATTCTGGAAATAAATAGCTCCCAATCAGTTTTTTTATTATATTGCTTTTCAATGCCTGTTTAATATCAAAAAATTGGACATGCTTAACATTCAGTAATCACTGAAGTGAGTTCTTAATTAACTTAGTTATTGTAAAAGTAATTAATGCAAATTTTTGTGTAAATTTCAAATGCATCTATCTCACAAATTATTATTGTTTTCAGGTGGCTACAATGTCTTCATTTCTTTCATGGTGAGTGCATCTCAGTTGGATAAGAGCCAGCTGAAGTGTCCGAATTGCCATTTAGACATTGTGCAAACGTGAGGCAAATATTTAAAAATTGATTGCCAAGTCTTTTGTTTTATAAAGCTTATCTGATCATTTTTTTTAAGTACAATATTTTTCTTTTTCAAGATATCATGGAAGTATTAACCATAATCTATTGTAAAAAAGATATTCAGCATTTATGCATATTACTTTTTTTAATATATTCGTATTGAATGTTAATTATTATATCGAATGAATTAATAAAATTTTTTGCATCGACTTCTTGTGTAATTAATTAAACTGAAGTAGAGATATTTAAAATAATTTTCTTTAGGATCCCTTCTCTAGTCTAGATTCAAATCATAGTTGATACGAAACAGATATATTCAACTAAAAATACGAATAGAATGAATTCCTTCTTTCAAATAAACAATGAATATCATGGTAGAGCTTCAGACAAAAACTTATCCTTATCATCCCTGTGTCAGAATTCAAGTAAATTCTCAAAACTGATAATACATTGCAGTTAAATAATTCATTAGTAAAGCAGTAGAAAAATATGTTTGTGATCAAAAATTGATTATAATTGTATAGTTTAATAGGTATCTAATTTTTAGACAAAAGTTACTTTACTATTAAAAAAGTTAGTTTATTGTTTAATTAATAAGACAATTACAATACAATATTCCAATTCAACATTTTCAGTGGTATTTTTATAATAATTGGAAAGAGCAAATTTCAAATTATCTGAAGTATTTGCTGGTGATTAGAGTTGCTAAAACAGCTGATACTAAGAAAAACTGGCGTTACAACAATTTTTTGAGAAATTTTATTAACACATTTATTCACCTGAAAATCCACTAGAGTCGATCTAATACCATATGGATCAGTTTTTGATTTATATTTGTTTCGTGATATATGGGTCTTCTGTGAGATGGACAAGCTCATAATAAATGAAAATAGTCAAAAAAATATTTTTTAATCCATTATATACAAAAAATTTAAAAGAATGTTTGATAAAATCAATAAAATAACAACAGAGAATTAATTCGAGGAGGAAGTGTAACTATAAAATAATTAATTGGTAAAAATAATATAAAAGATTTAACTGCTGCAAAATTAAGTGAAAATATGTTAAAACAACTTTAATAGTACATACAAAGAAATATTTGATATAAAATAGGCCATAATAATTAAAATTCTTTACAAGAAGATTTAAGTGATTATAAGCAAAACGACTAAAATAAAACTTTTGGGAGTGAACTAAGGATACTTTAATAAAATAAAACCTGGCAAGATCGATTGGTCTTTTCAGATCTCTATTATTTTTGAACGAAAGATGCAGCCATCCATCAAATTCCAATTAAGGGTCGAAGTACAGTGAGGAATATTGAGAAAAGTTTCTCAAGAAAATTATGCTCAACTCACACGTATCACCACAACAGAACCACGCCATAAGTTGCGACAGTGATTGAAGCCGACTTCAGTTAGCGGTCCGTCTGAGTTAGATTATGCGTTTCTATATAAATATAATTATAATTCCTACTGTCCACAAACCGATTATCATTTAGTAGTTTTGGCGTGGTTCTGTGGCTCGTATGAGTCAGCCTTAACCAAATCAATTCAGCCAAATTTCCCCTGGCGGATAAAGTGTAAATTAAATTTTTCTAACATTATTATTATTATTATTATTATTATTTTGAATTAAAGCTATGGTGCTACCATCTGTTGAGTTAATAATTAAATTTAGTTAAGAAAATGTTATTTTGATTTTAATGATGCAATTTGAGAATCGGTCGCTTCAATTAGTAAGTTTATTTCCACTATCGTTCGGCTTGTATGCCAAAATTTTTTGTCATTATTCATAATTTAAAAATTATTCTTTTTCCTATGGCACTGTATGCCATGTAGGTTTTTGGCAGTAAGCACATATTGTCGCCAGGCCTCCGTTTCGGCATATGATTTCATAGCTAGTTATATCGAAGGTTGCCAAGTCTTTATTGATATTCTCAATCTATCTCTTACGCGGTCTGCCTCTTGATCTTTTGCATTGTGGTTTCATACCAAGAGCTTGTTTTCGACCTCTTTCTTCATCCCTTCTACCCATATGTCGTAGCCATCCTAAGCGAGAAGATTTTAGGATACAAATAACTAGTGGTCTGTGAATAGGGCATATAATTCTTGATTGTGTCTTCTCCAGCTGTTGTTTGTTTGGTCATACGCCGATCCGTAGATTATACGCAAAACTTTGTTTTCGAAATGCTGTACCTGTAGTATATGAATCTTTGTTACACTCCATGTCTCTGCTCAGTACAGTAAGATGGGAATGAGGATTGCTTGTTATATTCTTATTTTCGTATTCTTAGATAGTGTCTTTGCTCGGAGTAAGTGATTGATTGAATGGCGGATGGTTTAAGGTTCTATTTGCGGTATGAATTCTCTCTTGTATATCTCCTCAGACATTATTGTCACTCGTGAAGCTGTTGCCTAGGTATTTAAAGGATTTGGTTCTGAGGTACTTGTGTCGATCGACTTTGAAAGTTTTTTCCTATTGTTTTCATCATTTGCAATCAACATATATTCTGTTTTAGTTTGGTTTACTTTGAATTCTAGTCTCTGCTATTGTTTTAAGTTTCTTAAAGTTTTCTTCAGGATCTCAGGTGATTCTGCTTCTTCTATTATATCTGCTTATCCGTAGAGTCTTGATTTTTCTCTCTCGTCTTGTTGTATTGTTCGTACAATTTTTTCCAGTGCTATGTTAAAAAGCAACGGTAATATGACGTCACCTTGTTTGAGATCCGTTCTTATATTAAATGCTGCTGGTTTTTTTATCATGTGTCATCACAGACATTTGTGTGATTCCGAGCATAACTTTTCCAGTCGAACTATTTTCAGCGGAAATCCAAACATTTCAAGGCATTATTGCCAGAGTATCTCTTGGTGAATGCTATCATAAACTTTTGAACCTGCTTGATAGTCATTTTAATATTTCTTCTGCGTATGGTGTCATTCGTTCGAGAAATATCCGTGACAACACTTTATATGCAGTGGGAAGTAGAGTAATGCCTCAATACTTTTCACATATCCTTTTTTTTATAGATAAGTATTATGATTGCTTCTGTCCATTCTATTGGAGTCTTCTCTTTTCCTATATTTCTAGTATCAGATTGTGGAGTTTATCGTGTAGATCTTTTCCACCATACTTAAACAATTCTGCTGGTATGCCATCTTCTTCAGAAGCTTTGTTATTTCGTAGTTTACACATGGTTCTTTCTGATCTTCTTTGATAGGATGGTTTATCTCCGGTTTACATGCACTTCTTTGTTCAAACACGATAGGTTCTGTTAGATCTTCACAGTTTAGCAGACTTTCGAAATAACGATGTCATCTATTGTTAATTACTGTCTCCTCTTCAATTATTTCATCCTGTTCGTTATATATCAAGGTTGTTCTTGATTGGAAACCTATTTTTGTAAGCCTGATTTCCCGAAAGAACTTTCTTTGAGCACCTTTTGCAAAATTCGATTCCATTTCCTCAATTTTGTTCTTTAGGGATTCCTCTTTCTACTTTTTAGCAGTTTGTTTCACGGTAAGTCAAGTGGTATGAAATCTTCAATTGGTTGTCTTCTTTATTACTGAGCTACATTTGTCTTGCACGGTGTTGATTTTGGATCGCTTTCCGACACTGATTGTCAAATCAATTCTTTGCTCCTTTTATTGTTCATTTAGGCTTTCGTCTGCTGCTTCCATTATTGTTTTATTTATCATGTTCCACTTTTCATCTATGTTATTCATTGTATTATAATGTACTGTGAGTTTTCGGCAAATTGTATCTCTATATTTTTTTCTGTATCTCCACTGTCTGTGGCCCATGAGCCTTTAATCGGGTGATCTTGTGGAGGTTGATTTTTTTCCTTCTTTTGAGTTGTATCTCTGTGTTTGCTGCTAAGAGGAAGTAAGTGATCAGTATTGCATTCTGATACTCTATAACTCCTACGTTTTATATGCAGCTTTTGTATCGTGCATTGAGAAACACGTGATCGATTTGGTTTCGAGTCTTACCATCTGGTGAAATCCAAGTTTGCTTGTGGATGTCCTTGCGTGAAAATTTCACGATGCTGATCACTAGTCCATTGTAAGCTGCAAAATCTATTATACCCATTCAATTATCATTGGTGTTCGTGTGTAGGCTGTATTTTCCCACCTAGGCTAATATTGTGAACTCTCTTCCGATTTGTGCATTGAAATCATCTGATAGTAATAAGACATCATTCTTGGGTAAAGTGGCAATGTAACATTTCAGGGAATCGTAAAAATCTTCTTTCTCTTCAGTTGGGGCATGGATGTTTAACAGTGTTATATTCGTCCATCTTTATCTTATTCTGAGCGAGCTAATTCTATCATTGACACTATTAAAGTCTATTATGGAACTCCTGAGATATTTTCTTATGATGAAGCCTGTTCCAAACTCTCGTTTGTTCCCGTTTACTCCACCATATAATATGAACATGTTATTGTTTTTAATGTTGCCATCTCCTGGCTATCGTGTTTCTTGTACGGCCGTGTTGCATATTTTTGTGTTTCAGTCATCAATTCTTGAAAAGCTTCAGGGTGATTTAAGCTTCTGATATTCCATGCATCAATTTTCAATATTTCGAGTTGCTATCCAATATAGTAATCCATTAATTTGAGTCCGACTATTAATTTGTGCTTCTTTCTTAACACTGTCTTTCCGGCGCGGAGGGGGTGTTGGCTCCTCGCACAACCCCCCAATCTGAAGAGTCGGTTTGCGTTTAGAATGCATTTAAAAATATTTTAAAATCTATAAATTCGGATCTAATCTGATTCGTTCGAATTCCAACGTTCCAATCAATTTAAAAATTAAATTTAAATTTATTTTCTCTAAAAAGATAAAATCCGCAGGTGGCGCTATAACTTAATAAAGACCATAATTTAATGATCCCGTGTACGAGTATGTATGTAATAGCGTCAGGGAGACCATCCCTTTGTTAGAAACTACTATTTTTTTGTCAGAAGATGACGCCACACTCCATTCTAGTAGAATACTATGTGGCGGGGCGAAACAAGCCCTTCCACAGGTTGCCCACCCCTGGGAAGAGGTCAGCCGGACTGTGGAGGACGGGGATCGACGGGCCGGGCCCGGACCCCATGATAATATTTTCAAGGGGTGGGGACCCGAGACTCGAACTCGGATCCTTCAGAGTTGAAAGCCGAAGCGTTTCCACGCTACCAATCCGGCCGACTGTTAGAAACTATTGTATAGCCTCTCGTCTGTGTTCTCGAGGCTTGCATTCCAGACACCTGGCTTTCCTATATCGGCATACCATCAGTTTTTCCACTCCACCTGAGCAGAATGCTGACTGGATTGGCAGCAATGGACGCCTGTAAATCACCGTTGGGGATAGTAATCGGGATCTGTATCCGTGATCAACACTACATCGCCTGTTTCTCTGTGGACAAGAGATGCTCTGTCTTTACGGCGGAAGCGATCACCCTGTCCATGGCGATTCGCATTGTTAACAGTGGAACCGTCCTACCATTTTTCTAACTGACAGTCTTTCCCTGATTCGGGCTCTGGAGCACTTGTCGCTATGCTCGTCACCAATAGTTCAGAACATCGCCATTCAATTGGCGAACTTCACCTCTCCGATCAAAGTGACGTGGACGCCCGGTCACGTTGGTATTGATCCCAACGAAAAGGCGAACGCTCTCTCTCTTTCAGAATCCACCAATGGTTCCGTCTGGAGCTCAATCCTTCCGAGTGACTTCACTATCTGCGAGATAACAATATCCATCTACATGCAGAGCAAGTCACTACTCTAATTGGTGAGAAATATGCTGTCACTCACATGGACCCAACCCACCGCTGACATTACCAGCAATGCAGCTCTCGCCTTTCAGAAGTCACGTTTTGCCATTTATGTACCAATACTTGTTTGAATTCCTTCCTTCATTCCCGTCAATTGAGTCAATCACCAAACTGTCCGAATTGTCATACCAATAAACTCCGTTTCATTTCTGAACAGAATGTGTACAGTATGCTCCCTATTGTGCCCGTTTGAACACAAATTTAGGTTAGGTGAGGTTAGTTAGATTAAGCCGCCATATCCTCATGGGACATACTGTATTTGGCCACTTATAGAACCCATCACAGGCTGGACAACACCCATAATAGGGTTAACCATGTAAAGATCTAAAGAAAAAGGAGGGGCAGAAATAAGAAGTAAATTAATAGTGAAAAAACTGAATAAAATTCCATTACTCTTACCTGAACCAGCGAGTACGTCTAAGGTGGTTGGCGCCATGTTCAAAAATAACCGTTGGAGTAATGGCGCGCGTGCGCTGGATAAAAGAACTTAGTGAAGAATAAGAAAACGAAGAGAATTAACATCGCTTAATACAGATTAATAAGTGTCTACAAAAAAAAAAAAAGAATTAATAATAACAAAGAATGTTTAAAATTATTTTATTTCCATTTACATGTACAAGTCATTTATGTAAATTAATCATGGTATAAAGAGCGACCAACAGGAGGAGTAGGTGTGGTCTTCTACAATCGTCTGAAGGTGTGCGTCGCATCATTTCATCATCATTCCCTGTCCTATGCCTGTGTCCGTCTATGCTGTTTGTTATCATCTATCTAACCAAGTCCTGGATTGAACTAACGTCATTTGTGTTGTGGACTAACCTTTGGAGTACCCAGTTTATCTATGTTTTCGACGAGGACAGGGAACCTCTACAAATTAATCACCTTACAAAGTTTGTTACTATTGATCTTCCCAATAAATGAAAACAAAGTATTTTAAGGCAACTAACAGTGTTAGTATTACTAAGTATTTGTAAAGTTTATAATTTTTCTATTATTAATAAAAATTATTTTACAATGGAGCACTTGTTGTTTAACGTAGCATCATCGACCCATTGGCTGGAGACACATGAAGTAATAATTAAGATCAGCGCCGAAACAAGGGCGGACGGGGCGCGGGTCCCGAATCCTTACAACCAGATGGTTGAAGGATGGGGTTCAACAGTCCCGGCCCGGACCCCTCCTGAAAAACTGGAGGTTTTGGACCCGGATTTGAACCTGAATCCTCCACGCGGCCATCTAGCCGATGCACAAATTTAGGCATCAACGTCTCGACGATCACTAACTTGGCGAGTCTCTACTGATCGCAAAATATCGCATATATTTCCCGATATATTCAAGCCCTAGAATAATATATTCACGCTACGCAACGATTGTAATCATTTTTTTACATCTCAGAGGGTGAGGCAGTGGCCACACTCTCCATATAAACAGAGGAGAAAAAGAAGAAAAGAATACAGAAACTTTTTTAATGCTACCAGATTATTATTATTATTTTGTTTTTGTTAACAGATGATGCCACTTTCCATTCAGGGAGAATACTAAGTGACGGGGGGAAACAAACCCTTCCACAGGGTGCCCACCCCTGCGGAGGGGTCAGCCGGATTGTGGAGGTCGGGGATCGACGGCAGGGCTCGGACCCCATGATAAATATTTTCAAGGGGTGGGAACCGAGACCACAGATTACTAATACAGATGGGACACTTCCTATACTTTCAATGGTAACTTTTCAAATGATGTTTAAAGGGGTAGACAGCTTACATATTCTAAGAAATCAATATAATCTTTGATGTCATGGATCTTCTTAGCAAATTTAATAAATTCCACTATAAATTTCAAAATATGTTAAAATAATATTTCAGAATATATTGCCATTTTAAATATTTGAAGTTATGGGATTAAAAAATACAGTAGTGAAATCACCTTTAATAGCAAAATATTCTTACTAAAGGATGATGACCAAAAGGAATACAAGTACAAATAGTCCTCAATTTACAACAAAGTTTGGTTTCAAAAATTTCAAACATCACCATCATAAGTCAGAAGTCAGAAATGCCCAAAATTTATGGATTTTTCCCAACTAAATTTTATTAAGACACTAATAAGACTTAGAACTTAATGAACATAAAGAACACAAAACTATAAGAATCAGACAAAAAAAAATTTTCTATATATCAGACCATTAGGTCTAGAAATCAAATCCAGGTCAATTGTAGAATTTATTCATGATATCACTATCGTAAGTATAAGTTGGTAAGTCAAGGTGATTATAAGTTGAGGACTACTTGTACAGTCGGTTCCATAAAGTTTTGTACCTACCACATAGGGGCTAAGCTCACCGGAAGTTGATCAATTGTAAAGTCAGGTACTTGTACCGAGATTCAAGGCA
>AYEL01075791.1:0-124398 GCA_000484575.1 Olivierus martensii
CGAAATTTCCTAGCTAGGTAAAATATGATCCAAATAAACCCAAATATAATTCAAAATTGCTATGAACTTCAAATGTGCAGAAATAAATATATTACAATTGATGTTTAACTCATAGCCCACAGTTACCCAACTGTGAGATTGTTCAGACTAAACCAAAATAAAATGCCATTATTAGAAACCAGAATGTTTTCTGTAAATGGTGTAAACTACATGAAAATAATTTCCATATGTAGATACTCTTCAAGTATATAATTAGCTATTATCTACAGCTTTTGGCATTATTACCGTAAATAACATAAACTTCAAATACACCGAAAACGTATGTTTCAGGATTATGATTTTGATACACCTCTTTGTCACTCTTGTTTTATTCAATAGCGAGTGGTATAACAACTTATCTCTTGATTGCGCATATAATATTAGTGATAATATGCACCATTTTTGTTTCATTAATAACAAAATAGGTTAGTACATTATTAATAAAACAAAAATTCCTTAAAGAACATCCAAAGTCATCTTGCAGACAAAAAAAATTAACACGTGGAATTAAAATTACCCACCCCGTTGCTACGACAACAGTTAATGGAATCACCCGATACTCGGAGAGTTCGAATGATTTGCCTGAACTGATGAATCACATTGCTTTGAACTATTGGAAGGAAGCCGAAACCTTCCGCTTAGGTACAAAACTTTATGGAACCAACTGTACATCAAAGCACAATAGGAAACAAAATCTCTCAATAGGAGGAATAAGAAATTTTCCTATTGAGAGAAGGAATTTAATCTTGAATTTTCAAAAGTTAATGTACAAGTAAGTTAAGTTACAAGGATGGGGAACCTGGTGGACTCCTCATTCCCTATGGTTCTTACTTGTTTATCCCTCTAATCATTCTGTTCATCATTTGATTGCCCATCTGACACTAACAAGATTGCAAAAAAATTTTCACTTTTGAGAAAAACCATTTGATTATTTATCAATTATTCACTATAATTTGTTTAAATCAATGCTTTTCTTGCTTATTTTCTTCACAGATTGTATCAGATAAAATCAAATTTACTTGGTCTACCATTGTTTTTAAGACAAAATTAACTATAACTAGAATTCAAAATAACTAGAGGATCTGGTATCGAATCCAGACTTGACTTATACCAATAATATGAGTATCTATAATGTATTTACTGCATTTTTCAATGGTTTTGCAACTAAAAAACATTATTTAACTTTATAAAACAATGATTACACATTACATTATTCCAGCTGCATAAATCTTTAATATATTTTTTATCTGCAAATACATTTCACTTGTATTTATTTGGTCAATATTTTTATTAATTAATGGTAAGTATTTTGTAAAATAAATGGTCAGTATATTTGGGATATTTTGGTCAATATAAATAAATAAATGTCAGTATCAAATTACATTTTATCAATACAGTTTTGTTTATTTGGTCAATAAAATTTAAATTTTTGGTCAGTATAAATTGCAGTAATATTTTTTAGTTGGTATTTTTATTGTTTACTCTCTTTATCTGATCAGAACTATTTTATTTTAAAATGAGAGAAAATATAAGTATGTATGTAAGAAAAATATGGTTTATTATATAAAGAACAAAGCATAAATATGCAAAATTTTGTTATTTAACTAATTACAAAAAAACAAAAATACTAAACATTAACACACTTAAAAGAAACTTACAATATAATATTAAAGTAAATAAAATATTAAATATTTTATTTAATCAATCAACTAAGAGAGTATGGGTTGATAATTTTGGTCTTTCTCTTAAACATTTCTTTACCTATACCCCAAATCACTGCCAGCATGCTTGTTTAGCTGCTGGGGGAGATTTGACATATTTTAAGCATATAGCAAACCCTATTAAATGTTTGTATATAAAATTTCTTAAAAAATGTTGAGCAAATGCAGCAGCCATACATCCTGCTTTCTTCTTCTTTTGATAGATTCATAATCCAAATTTTGAATGCTCTATGTTTAAACTGATTATAAGTATTTCAACACATTTCTAACACAGTTGATATTTCTTCTTCTGAAACATATCAACAAAAATATTGAAAAACAAAACAACATTCGACAGCAAAAATATTGAATTGAATTGGTGCAAATCACTGTTGATACTGTAAATTGATACTTCAATTGTAGTCTAAGTCTTGAACATTCAACTATTGGTTACATATTCTTTGATCAGGTATAACTTCCATATATTTATCAGTACATCTAACCAATTCCCTAACAACACAGCCTTTACTGACAGCTAATTTTATTACATACTTATATATTTTTATAAATATTGACCATCTATTTAAAATACTGACAAATTATTATATTACAAATATTTTAATTAAAATACGGTCAGTTTTTATATTAATCAATGTACTACTGACCATTATATATTATATATACTACATACAATGTTTTATATAGTACAATATATTATGTACTGATATTTTATTATAAATACTGACCGTTTATTTAAAATACTGATTAAAAATGTTTAAAAATACTGACCCAATAAATAGCAGCCAATAAATTTGAACAATGATGCTATTTTTTAGTTCTATTGGAAGATGTTCCAATTTAATTAATATAATGATTTAAAATACTTACTATAATAAAATTTATCTAAACAACACAACTTTCACTGCTCTTGTAGACATAAACTTAAATGCAACTTCTAAATTTTAGCACAATGGAGCAGACCAGAAAAATTAAATAAACAATTCTGACTGAATAATAATGTGTATAATTTTTGTTTGTTTAATTTTTTTGGTCTGCTCTATTGTGCTAGAATTTAGAAGTTGCATTTAAAAAAATAAAATTTATATTTAATGAATTTTTAATAAATAGAATTGAAAACATCAATATTAATTTCCAAAAAAGTGGATTTATTTTTTCCAATAATTTACGAGGGCTATTTTTTTTCAAGGTTCGATCGGTCGTGAAATGAAAACTCCCCTGAAAATCTGATGACACTGTGCACAGATGTGTTGTGCAGTGTCTTTAGTATACCTGTCGATCGTGTCTGGCTGCAGTTGTCAGTTCTGAGTGTGCAGTGAGCATGTAAACATGCCTCACACAATAGAGTCTTCCGCGAAGTGTGAAGTGCGTGCTGTTATTCGATTTCTGCATGCTGAGGGATGCAATGCAGCTGAAATTCATCAATGAATGAGTAACGTGTATGGAAAAACGTTCATGAGTGACAGCAAAATGCGGCAATGGTGCAGGGACTTTAAAGCAGGACTTACAGACATTCATGATGCAGATGGGCAGGGAAGGAAGTGTGTGTCAACCGAAGAACTGGTTTAGCGAGTGGATCAGGCGATTCGAGAAAATCATCGGTTCACAATTTCTGTGTTGAGTGAGTCATTTCCTGAAATTTCATGGTCAGCTCTCTTTACTATTGTGAGTAAGAGACTCCAGTACTGCAAACTGTGCGAGATGGGTTCCGAAGATGCTAACTGACCATCACAAAACACAGCGAATGGGTGCCGCCTTAACGTTTCTCCAGCACTACCACAATGACGGAGAAGAATTTTTGAACAAAATTGTCACAGGGAACAAGACATGGGTCTATTTCAAAACTGAAGAAACAAAAGAGCAATCCAAACAGTGGATGCATTTTCATTCCCCTAGTAAACCAAAGAAATTCAAGCAAACCTTCTCCAGAAGAAAGTGTATGGCTATTGTGTTTTGGGACCAAAAAGGTGTTCTCTTGGAGAAATGGATGGAACGTGGCACGACCATCACTCAGTGTCATACTGCGTTACTCTTGAACATCTACGAAGGGCAATTCAGAACAAGTGCAGAGGAATGTTATCATCAGGCATTGTCCTTCTTCATGACAATGCACAGCTGCACACTGCAGCTGCGACAAAGAAGCTCCTGCAGAGTTTTCGATGGGATGTGTTTGATCACCCACCATATAGCCCGGACTTGGCTCCCTCCGATTTCCATCTTTTTGTTCACATGAAACTCTGGCTAGGACAGAAGTTTGGCTCAGACAATGAGCTGCAGACCAGCATAGAGCATTGGCTGAAAGCACAGGTGGCTGCCTTCTATGACAAGGGTATTGGAAAGTTGGTACCACGCTATGACAAATGTCTAGTCAGAGCGGCAACTATGTCGAGAAATAGCTGGAAGATGTATCTAAATGTTCCAAATAAAACACTTTTGATTTTCACTGTGGTTTTCATTTCACAACCGATCAGACCTTGAAAAAAAAGGCCTTCATAGCATAATGAAGAATTTTGAGAACTACAGATTTCAGACAATATTTTATGAAAATTTGAAAATTTTTAATTAATATATAAAACTGCAATGATTGGCAAGTTTACTGTTTTATTAAATTTAAATTCAAATATCATTTAGAAGTTAACAGCTCTGAAATTTAAAGTTGAATGGCAAGAAATGACTAAATACGTAATAACATCATAAATTATAATATTATAGTATACATAATTATATTTATGCTTTTGAAATGCTTTAACATCTACAGGTAAAATAGCAGTAACTTTCTGATATCCAGGTATCAATTAAACGTTTTTACATTGAAATTAATGGAAAAGGAGTTTCTAGTTTAAGAATTTCCACTTAAATGAAGTTTTTATAACCTGTGTAAGTTTTGCACCAAGGGATACCTGTATTTAGCATATACAGAATATGTATATACTGTTTTAACATAATAATATATTATGGTGAGTTTCCAACCAATGCATTTAAATGAATTAAAGATAAATGTATATTAATTTAATTAAATATTTAAAAAATATATATCATCTTAAAAAAAATATGCAGATTGTCCTCAACTTATGATTGTAAGTTGAAGAAGTCAAAAATTGAAAATAATCTAAATTTATAAACTGCCAATATTTATTATTACATATACATTATTGCAATAAACTTGACAACTGCAAATAAACAACATAAAGCTACAGAAACCAGGTACAAAAAGGATGCTTTCAATACATCAGACCATTTTACATGCATAGGAGTTCATGCACATTGCATTAACCAATCAGAAAATTTACCATGATATATACTGTCATAAATATAAGTGGTCATAAGTCAATGATATCATAACTCAAGGACAACCTGTACGTTGTAAGAGTAAATTATTTTAATTAATATGCATACCAAGTAATAATACTTCATGAGTATTTTGACGATGTAATGAATATTTGTCATCTAATAATGATGGAATTTCAAACTGATTAACTTTATTCAGTAATGATGGATGTATATCTTTTTCTGAAGAACTGTCAGGTCCTTCAAGAAGTAATGGTTCTCGTATCTAATAAATTAAAAAAAATTGCTGATTAAAAGTTTTAGTAATACATTAAAAAGATTAAGTACGACTTATTGGATATATAAAATCATTAAAATAAAAAAAGTGATCAAAAATTATTCAAATTTTTCATTTTTTACATAAACATTTCAAAAGCTGTGTGATAGCTATATAATAAATGTTATTATGCTAGATATTATTAAATTTAAGATTACATATATAAAGTAGTTTCAATAAATAAATGAACTTTGTAAAATAAAAGCATATATACAAAAAATATTGAAAATTAAGAAATTATACTATTCTTTGTACAATTATATTAAAAAAACAGAGATTAAATTTAAAAATAAATTTATACTATTATAATTTACATATATGCATATACATATATCTGTGTGCATGTGTGTGTGCAATTTTGTAATATATATATTAGTAAATACTTAAAACATAATCTTTTAATTTATGACTAAAGTTTATAATAATTTTACTTACTACTATAACTGCTTGTTTTTCATCAATTAGAGAAGGAAGAGCATATAATCCATGTGCATATTCACCAATATATAATGCAGGACTAAAAAACAATGAAATTGATGAAACTATTTTTCTCTTATATTTAATAAAGAAAATATGAATTTATATGATAAAAAATAAATATTTATTCAAAATTTCATTGAATTTTGATCTATAAAAACCACAAAGAACTTATTAAAAAAGAAAAAAGTTCTAAAATCTATATATACGTAGTATAATAAAATAATAAAAAAAAATGATTATATATTGTAGAATGGAATATTAATATAGTATAGTAATTCATCATCAAATATGGATCACAGAAAATTTAAAGAAACACACTATAAAATTCATATTTTCTAGTAAAAGTAAATTTGGAAGAAAGAAATTATTATTAGTGTCTGTGCAATTAAATTATATATAAAAGTTTTTGAATTTTGTGTATGTTTTTTCTCTCATAAATTTTGTTGTATTTTTTATTTTTAAATTCAGGATTTAATTTATTGATGATAAAACCTATTTCTACTTATCAAAATGGACAATAAAAACAAAGTATTTGGGTTTCTTTATTTTTAAGGATTTGAAAGGCTGGTGTGAAGTTTTTAGAGCAGATTTTATAATTTGCTCTAAAAACTACACACACACACCTACACACACACACACCTACACACACCTACACACACACACACCTACACACACACACACACACACACCTACACACACACACACACACACACCCACACACACTTCTATAGAGCAAACATTTCTCTTGAAAACTATCACATATACAAAAAGTATCATAATATATCACCTATTACTTTTTCTTCCAAATTGAAATACTTTGTTAAAATTTATTCTGCACATCTGCTTGTGCAGCATATGACACAATTTTGCTTTTTCAAATGGAAATCTATTATCTATTATTAATGGAAATGAACCTGAGATTTATATTTTAATTGTTTTAGATTTAATTACCTTTTGTAATGATAAGTCTTTTATTAAATACAAAGTATATTAAAAGATACTTACAATAATCTAGTCTCTTTTGTTGGTTGTAGCAAACGATACTTCCAATTAAGAACAGAAATTTGAGTTGTAAGATGATCAAGTGTTTCTACAGCTATTGTTGTAAATGGTAGACGATGAAGACCATCTTTATGTAACATATATAAAGCAACTATAGGTGATCCATAATCTTGATCCCATATTAAATCACCTAAAATTATAATTACATAATTATAAAGATAGCCCAACCAAATACTTGATTGTTTCAAATATAGGAATAAACTTAGTTTAAAATCAATCAAAAACTTCATTATACAATCATAAGTAGTTTTGGTTAAATTTTAGATAAAGTAACTATTCATTGTTTTATCCTTCAATTCCTTTTAATTTATATTTTCAATCTTTCATTCTCCAATATACTAACCATTCACTCATTATTCAATCTCCTCTCCATATTGGGTCCATGTGGAACATGTAAATCCTTAAAAACTCATTTTATTTGTTGAATAGCAACTTCTATTTTTGTATTCCACATTTTAGAAATTGTTTGTTCTTAACATTTTCTTCCATATAATACTGAACCACACTAAAAAGGAATCTGATTGCTTATTATTAAGATTATCAAAGTACAGTAATATAAAGGAAAGAATATGAAACAAATCTTGCTTATATAATCTATAACATTACAATTTCTTAAATAATATATATTTGGATATCAAATAAAATTAAAAATAATGTTATTTTTAATGTTTTATTTTATCCATTACTAATAATATAGTAATTATTGTGACATTTCTGTATTTATTTTTTCCTACAACATTTTTTATAAAAAATTATAGTTTTAAAGTTTTTTTTATATCATAGAAAAAAGCAGCAGCATAAAGCTTATATTACTATTACAAATATTATAATTTAAAAAGAAGATAATAGATTAATCTTTAGATTTAATCTTTAATTCAGTAAATAAATTTTAAAATTTAAAAAAAAATAATTTTTGGGTGTTTCTAAAAATTTGATGATCAAATTTGTACAACATAAAATATAGATATTTTATATTTTTGTATTTTAGTAGTAAAATCTTTAATGTTTCTTCTATTTCTGAAAGTAACCTGAAATATATTTGAGTAATAACATTTAATTTTAATGGATCTAATCGACTCCTTGGTGTTTATCTATTCCTTAGATTTTATCAACCACCTCTGGGGGTCGATAGTGACCACTTTGGAAATCCATGGTTTAAATGAATAATATATAATTTTAAATATCTGAAATTTGGACCATTATAGTATGTAATTCTAAAATATCATTTACTATTTGATCTTTCTTTATTAAATCTATTTTTCAGGCATCGATTAAAAACCAATAGCAATTTGATCTCACATTTTAGAATGAATTTAATCAGCAGTGCATATTTTGTGAGTCTCAATTCCTAAAGAGTTGCATAAAATATCTTAAGGACCACAAGATCCGAACTCTATTGTATTGCTATTATAAAAATAATCCTTGACTTACAACCAACTTGTACTTATGACAGTGATGTTCATCAATAAATTCTGCTAATCATTAATGCAACTAACCTGGGTTCAATTTCCTAGCCTACTGATCTGATATATGGAAAGCATTTTTTTTTGTCTAATTCTTGTAGTTTTATATTCTTTATGCTTATTAAGATAATATATAATATTCTAGTTAATATTAACAGTGAAAAATCCATAAATTTTGAGCATTTCCAATTTCTGACCATTTCAAAATGAAAAATTCATTAAACAAATTAAACAATTTACTTTTTTGAAAAAATATTACTTATTGCCTTAAATTTTCTTATCTGATTTTAACGTATACTTATTTAGTCATTCCATTTATTATTATGTCCATTCATTATAACAAAATTTGAGCTTTGCTTAGACTTATGTGGTTTTTGATTTATGCAGAAATTTTTTTGAACAAATTAACTACATAAATTGGGGACCTACTATATTTATACACCTGGAGAATGATAAAGATTCAAAACATACAAGGTTTCAAATGTAAATATTTTTAATTTTTCAAATGTTTTAAGTTATCTTTGTGTGTGGTCTGAGGGCTAGGGCCCACTGGAAGACATCACTTCTCACCCGATCGTAACTTAGCGAAGTTGACAATTTTATCGTTGATATCGGGTGAGAGTGGCCTTTGTCCAGCCAGTCCCGAATACCCCGATCTCCACTCTCCCCCAAAAAGAATAATAAACACACCGAATTCAAACTGTACAAGAACTCTAGTATTGTGCAGGTGTTCGAGGAGTTTTATAAAATTATGTGACAGAGGTCTCAGTGCCAACTTCCCGGGAAAAGGGAGAGAACATGATTGTTTATTTTTATCAAGAGGGAGAGACTGGGAATCCAGACAAAGAAAGTTCAGTCGGTTCCTGGCAGAGTCTTAAGACGGTTACCTCTTCCTTTTGCTGGATAAAAAGCAGTCGGTTCCAGCCCGAATTGGAAGACGGTCTCCTCTCTTCTTGTCTTAGGAAAAAAACCACGATCAGTACCCAGGCAAGCAGTCGATTCCAGCCCATGAGAGAAGCCGATTCCCCAGTGCCTTGTGGACAGACAACTCATTGGATCATCGAAGCAAGAGAATCCGTCAGCCTGGCGAAAGAGTTTAATCTCCGACTTCGTTAGTTCTTCTGTATCCCAACTCTTTAATAGCGCCATTCAACACTCTGTCCACTCCTCCAGGAGCTCCTTCCATCCCTCTAATCCCGGACAGAGTCGCCCTACCAAGTACCATCCAACGGAGGAAGCCAAATTATAAAAAGGTATCTGTCCTTCGCTCTCCACTGTCGGTTACTTGATGTAATAAAATCTCTCTCTCCTTAATAAAGGAAGATATTTGTTTTCACAAACGTTGTCTCCGAGTCTGTCCTTATGTCCTAAATCTCGCCACTCATCCTTATTCACGTCTCACGCCGCTCATAGGCCATTCGCCCATTGAGAACCGCTCATTCGTTATTTTGTGGGCTCTGCGGGCCGCGGGCTTCACAATTGACATTAACATGTATTTTGTTCTTATAAATTTGAAACGTTTTATTATGTAACATCAAAAAATAAGATTAACTCAAAATACTCTTTGGTATATAAAAAGTTTTTGATTGGTTTTAAATGTTTATTTATTCCATATATAAAAATATTTTTCTAATATTCAAATAAATTTTGAATTAAATGAAATTTAAAAAGAATTCATATAAATGTTAAATGTTAAATATAGCAAATCAATTTGACATACTGAGTTTTAATATAAGACTATTTAAAGTTGAATTACCTAATATAATACTAAATTGATATTGCTCTTTTTAAATTATTACAAGAAAATATATAGATAATTTTTATTTATTAATTTATAAACTAACCATTAATTCTATCCAATGTTAAAACTCTTCCTCCAGCACTAGATGAGAAATGAGCAAAACCTAAAGATAATAAAACCAAAATAAATATAAGAAATCAAAATTAATATTTTAATAAATTTAATATTTAATTATATTTACTATTTTTGTATATTTTCTATGTTAAAGATTTTTATAATTTCATTTTACATGATGATATTAAAGTTGAAATGAAATGATAAATAGTAGAAAAATCACAAATATTTTCTGAAAAGTTGCTCAAAATTTTATAAAAAAAGTTGTGAATTACTTCAAAATTTGTATTTTTTGTACATAAAATGTGAAAAAAAATCAAAAATTTACAGTAAGTTCAAAACAAAAACATTTGTATAAATATGCTTTGTCAAATAGACTTTTAATAAAAATGTTACATAATATAGGAATTTTTGACATCATCTTCAATTAAATACATAGAAATTTTAACATTTAAATTTTTATTCCCTCCTCTAATTTGCATATTATTTAAATAATTCTGAAAACTTTATATTAAAACTTTATCTGATAAGTTTAGATGATCATAGAAAAACTTCAAAAACAATAAACTTATTTCATCAGAATGACAGAAAACAAACACAGAATATTAATTTACCACCATAACTATGGTGGAATGTTGTTAATTATTAATCAATTGTGCAATTTTAAAGTATGAATAAATTATATGATGATTTTTTAAATAAAAAGATATAACAAAAAACAATAACAACAAATATTATTATTTTACTATATTGTGGGGGCTGGCAAAACCCCCCTTTTTTGTTGCGGATTCGGAATCAAAATTAAAATTTAACGACGCAATTGAAATAAAATCTAATGACACAGTAGATCAAAAAACAGGAGGTGTCGGATTATTTTACAGTTCTTTGGAACTAATAATTTAAGATGTTTATTCAAATGTCATATTAGGAATGTCCCTTGATCTATCAGAATGATTGTGTAAGAAAACAATAACAGCCATCCCCGGGAAAGAGGTGAAGAGAGGTCAGAGGTATAAAAGAGCAGTGCTGGGAAAGGTCGCAGCCTCTTCCTGAAACGTCGCGCTGCCCGAAACAACACTTCTTCCCAAAACGCCGCTCTTGCCAGGACATCGCGCTAGTCAAGACAAGGCTTTTTCAGAAAAAGTCATTGACACTTTCACTCCTCGCCTTTTGTCCAAGACGTCGCTTTTGCCGGAACTTTGCGTTCTGCCGAGACATTGTTTGGGATTTGGATTGTGTTGAGCCATCACCTGTTCAACTGAAACATCGCTCATAAAACACCGTCGCTAGACCTGATTTGGAAATTGTTTATTCCTCTACACAGCTACATCATCGAAGGAAAATAAAAACGATTTCAGTTCCTGTTAATTGAAAATAACGATAAATTGTGTATTGAACTAAAGACAGTTAATTTAGAGACTAAAGACTGTTAGTGTGACAGACTTTTAGAAGAAAGGGACGAACAACAACTGCAGGTATGACTCTCCTTATTTTGTCGGGAAATATGCTTGTAAATTCCAATTCTCTCATGTTTATATATTTTTAAATAAAAAGAAGCTATTGAATTTAATTCAATGTGGATCTCCGAATCAATTATTTGAGTTGTTCAGCCTCATTCATCATCCTTGCTCACGCATTGAATGTGGACCGCGTCTAGGCCGTAAGACCTATTGTTTCTGCATTTCCGTCCCTCCTGGAATTCCACAATATATTTAAGATGTTTCAAATAATTAAAACATAGTTTACACTAATCAGAATCACAATTTGCTCTAAACCTAAAAGATAAACTTAATACCATAATTTATGAATATAATTCTGGCAATTCTAACATAATGGCCAAATCAAGTATAGGCAGACCTCAACTAACAATGATGTTAGGTTTTGATAACTGCCATCATAAGTTGAAAATGACCCATAATAGTAATAATAGACAATGGAATACTGAATCCTTTAATATGATATAATTGCCAAGATTTAATCCTGGGTCTTCAACATTATAAAATTATCCAGAATTGAACCCAATCCCCAAGATGATAAGCAATTGCTTTACTACATTTTTAATAAAACAAAAAAGTATTTCTAGCTAATATGCTATGAATATAGTCAAGTTTGGAATACATGAGTCGAGGACTACCTGTATAGTATATTAAATTTTTTGCTCTTGACCTACAATTTAGTTATATAGTCAAAACAGAAAAAAATTTTAATCAAATATTTAACCCAGTCCTAAAGAAACACAAGTCTTCCATATATGTATAATCTACAAGAACAAAAACTGTGAAATCAGTCAAGTTAGAATCTTAATATTACATTCAGAAATTATTTAATTTATGATAGAAAAATAAGAAACATTTCAAATATACTCTAATTGAAACTAACTAAGGAAATAGCTACAAACCAAATATTCTAAGCCTAATTAACCCCTAGCATAATAATTTAGAATTATAATTTTAATTATTATTTTTAAGTCGAGGCTACAGTGCCACCATCTGTTAATAATTAATTTTTAAATTTGGATGAAGGTGGTGCTATCTGGTAAATAATATTTAGATTATAATATTTAAATTAATTTTCCCAAAGTAACTCCCTTGTTGGTGTCTCCACCTTGTTGTGGTGAGGGAGCTTGCGTGTTCCAAGGATCCTGAGAGCTATGCCAGCGGTAGCTTAGCTACTGGTAGGGTCTCCCATGCCAGACAGGTCGAAGGTAAGGGGTCAGACTAAGAGAGCCCTATCCAAATTAAGGTGTCTGGTATCGTGCTGAGAGTTGAGTGGCACTGGGGTAGTAAAAGATATAGTGTCGTTAATGATCCCTTCAGGGCACAAGGCGAAACCCTGTTGTAGTCAGCCTTCCACCCATATTGGGGATAACCAAGCGGTGACTTTTTATGTTTCCTCCAGTTTGTTTTTGGCTATGGGTGGCAAAAATTCTAAAATTCCTGAAACTTTTTCTGGGGGGGACTGCTTCTCCTCCCCATCATGGGGTGGTACCTCATCTGAGGGCACCGGGGCCACTGGTGTGCCTCAGGGTGGTGGGGAGGTGGAGCAGTCTCCTGGAGGCAGCTCCGGGAGTAAATCTAGTCCGTGAAGGATGTGTTTGTCTGGAGCAGCTAGACGAAAGCAGAGGAGGGCTAAGAGGGAAGCTGCTGGTGTCAGTAGCTCTCAGCTACCGTGTGGCACTTCCCAACTAGCTTCTTTGTCTGAATCTCCTGCTGATACCCCTGGTGTTCGCAAGAGAACCAGATCTGCATTGTCTACCCCCTCTTTTGAGGTGAAGCCTGCTAAGCGGTCCCAGGGCTTTCAGCCCGGATCATATTCGGAAGCTTTGGCTTCTTTTCAGTTAGCCATCATCAAGGAGGGCTATCCGGACTCCAAGATGGTGGCTGCTGAAGTGGACCTGATCTTGGATAAGATCCTGAGAGGGGTGGGTGGAATCCCTTTGGGAGAGACCTTGCCACTGCTTATAGGATATACTTTAGACAATGGTGCACTCATTTATACTTGTATAAATGAGTTCACCTGTCAGTGGCTTTTATTTAATTATTTTTATATTCTTGGGCAGGGGATTCGTTTAAGGGTTATTCCTGCGATGAACCTGCCCAAGCCTATGAAGATGGCTTATCGTACTGAGGACACACGTATGCAGGATGTGCGCCAACTTTTGGCTTGACTCCAAGTATTCAAACTGGGGTTCAAAACTGAAATCTGGAGGGTCTTGGGTCGTAGTAGGAACGCTAAAAAACAGCGGTTAATTTTTATGGTTGATCTTGCTTCGGCAAAAGTCATCAAGGCAGACAATTTTAAGGTTTTTTCTGGGATCAATCAAGGAACCTTTATGGTACTTTCGGATCCCAATTCCAAGTCTGGGAGACCAATAGCTTCGGTGATTGCTCCTGAAAAGGAGCATGAACTGGTTGGGCTCACTGATAAGGATCGGGTTTCCGGGGGTACCACTAGTCCTTCCGACACCCAGTCAACGAAGGAGGGCATGGAACTTTGCCCATCTTAGGTACCTGTAATGTCATGGGTCTGAGGGTGAATCAGATCAACCTCCAGCACTCCTAAGCTGTTTCCGCCTTTTGGGTCGGCTGTTATGACCTTGCTCTTATTCAAGAGCTGTGGCACTATAAGAGCCGAATACGGGGGCTTCACTGCAAGGAATGTATGTTATTTTCTTTTATTTCTTGTACTTGTGATAGTTGTCCTCAGACTTGTGTTTTCATTAGGAATAACATACATGTTTCACCCGTTTGGGATTACTGTTCAAGGGATCTTACTACTATTCGGGTAAAGTTAGATGAGGGGAGTGCTAGTAGGGAATTTATTGTTTCCTCTGCTTATTCCCTTAGATAAAGACAAACTTCTGCTAATGCATGAGTTTGGGTCTTTGGTGGAATTTTGTCAAAAGAGTTGATTTGATTTATTGGTTGGTGTCGATGCTAACTCTCATCATGAGGTTTGGGGTAGCAAAGATGTCAACTGTAGAGGGAGCACCTATTGAAGTTTCTGATGGGTACTAACCTTTTCATTCTGAATAGGGGTAATGAGCCTACCTTTGCTGTTGTTAACAGGAGGGGGGAGCACCTATTGGAGTTTCTGATGGGCACTAACCTTTTTATTTTGAATAGGGGTAATGAACCTACCTTTGCTGTTGTTAACAGGAGGGAAGTCCGACCTAATGTTAGGGACTTAGTGTATTTCTGACCTAATTGAGAATAGGCATGTATCTGGTGAGCCTTCTTCTTCGGATCTGAGATATATTTGCTTTAATTTACAGGGTATGGCACCTAGTCAGGTTACATATAGGGATCCTCGGAGTACTAATTGGGCTTCCTTTAGAGAAGACCTTAGATTTAACTTGGGGGGAGTGTACAGAGCAGATTTTACTCGGTGGTGGATTTAGAAATGACTATTGACCAGATTCAACAGGCAATTCTCTTATCCTACCACCAAAATTGTCCAATTCTCTTATCCTACCATCAAAATTGTCCTGTCAGGACTGCTCGCTAATCAAGGTGAGTTCCTTGGTGGAATGAACAGCTGGGTGGTCTTAGACGTAATGTTAGGCGATTTTTTAATAAAGCTAAGAGGACTGGTGATTGGGACACGTATAGGAGCACTCTCATTGGTTATAATAAGGCCATTAGAAAGGCTAAAAGGTCTTCCTGGAAACAGTATTGTCAGGGAATTGAGGATATACCTGAGGTATCCAGACTTGTGAAGATAATGTCTAATGGGGATTTTTGCAGGGTTGGTTCTCTTAAACTACCTGATGGCAGTATGACTAGTACTTGCAGGGACTCTTTAAAGGAACTTTTTCGGGCACACTTTCATGGGTCTACTTTGATTGAGAACTCATCCTCCTTGCAGTCTGACCTCAATGGACATGATTTTCATGCCTCGAGGAAGGATTGGCATCTTGTGAGGGGGATGATTAATCAATCTAATATTAGATGGGCTGTGCAGTCTGACCTCAATGGACATGATTTTCATCCCTCGAGGAAGGATTGGCATCTTGTGAGGGGGGATGATTAATCAATCTAATATTAGATGGGCTATAAGCGTTTTTAAGCCTTTTAAGTCGGTGGGACCAGATGACATTTTGCCTGTCTTTAAGCCTTTTAAGTTGGCAGGACCAGATGGCATTTTGCCAGTGTTCCTTGCAACAGGGCATTGATGTCCTGATTTCTCCACTTTGCTGTGTCTTTCGGCCCTGTGTGGTTTTGGCTATGTTCCATGGTCCTGGAGACAGATGAGGGTATCTTTTATACCTAAACCCAAGCATAATTCTTATACCGATGCTAAGTCCTATCGTCCGATCAGTCTGATGTCTTTTTTATTGAAGACATTGGAGAGGTTGGTGGATAGGTTTATTAGGGATGGGGCCCTGGTTAGGATCCCCCTTTGTCACAGTCAATTTGCCTATCAATCTGGCAAATCAATTGAGCATGCTCTTCATGAGGTTGTTTCGCTCATTGAAAGGGCTATTGGGTACAAGGAGATTGTCCTTGGTGCTTTCCTTGATATTCAAGGGGCTTTTGACTCTACTTCTTTTGAGCAAATTAGCCTTGCTGCTTTCAGACATGGAGTCAGTTCAACGATTATTCATTGGATTGGCTCTATGCTGAGGCATAGGGTTGCGTTTAGCAAGCTCTACGAGGAGGAAGTTATGATTCTCACTGACAGGACATATCCACATTGGGATGTTGTCTCCCCTTCTTTAGAGCCTTGTGATGAATGAGTTATTGGCTTTACTCAATCGGAAGGGTTTCTTCAGTGTTGGATATGCTGATGACATAGCCATATAGCCATCATTGTAGTGGGGAAATTTCCTAGAACTGTTTCTGAGGTTTTTCAGACAGCTCTTAATACAGTTTCTTACTGGTGAAATAGAGTTGGATTGTCTGTTAATCCAGCTAAGACTGTTATTGTGCCTTTTACTCAAAGAAGACAATTGGTAGGGTTATCTGAGCCAACCCTCTTTGGTAAAAGGTTGCAGTTTTCTACCCAGGTCAAATACCTTGGCGTTTTGTTTGACAAGGTTTGATTTCGAAGCCACACATTGAATTTGTTGTGGGGAAAGCCTGTAAGGCTCTATGGGATTGCAGGGGTATTTTGGGTAAGACAGAGTCTTAGGCCAGGGCTGTTGTTTTGGATTTATACCATGGTGGTGAGACCTATTCTTACTTATGCTGCCATTGTTTGGTGGCGAAGAGTCTTACTTAAGACTTGTCGGGCTGAACTTGGAAAGATTCAAAGGCTCGCCTATTTGGGCACTACTGGGGCTATGAAGACTGCTCCTACTGCTGCTCGAGGTTCTCTTGTGCATTCCTCCTCTACATTTGTTTGTTGAAGCAAGTGCCCGGGAGGGCTATTATAGGCTTCATTCTTCTGGGAGAGGAATTTCTTGGACCCATAAGGTGGAGCATTTGTCCTTTGAGTGGGACAGGATACACTAACATTCTTGAGATGGTTAAGGATTACATAGTACCTAGATTTAACTTCTTCCAGCCCTTCACTGTAAATTTTCCCAGTTTGAAGAGCTGGGGAGGGGGATTTTGGTGCAGTATTAAGGGTGTTTGGTCTGGTTTACAGATGGTTCTAAAACCACTTCTGGTGTTGGGGCGCGGATGTTTTATTCCTATTCCCTTGGGCGGTTTGCCTTTGTCTTTCAGGCAGAAATTTTTGCTATTTCTGTATGTGTTAGAATTAATCTTGATAGGGATTATGCTGGTAGGCATATTTTTATCCTATCTGACAGTCAGGCTGCTCTTAAAGCACTTAATAGTTCCCGATTTGTTTCGAAACTTGTTTGGGAATACCGTCTTCTTATTGAGGAACTGGCCACCAAGGACAGGGTGCAACTTGTTTGGGTGCCAGGGCACAAGGGGCGAAACTTGTTTGGGAATACCGTCTTCTCATTGAGGAACTGGCCACCAAGGACAGGGTGCAACTTGTTTGGGTGCCAGGGCACAAGGGGATTGGGGGCAATGAGGTTGCTGATAGGCTTGCCAAGGAAGGGGCTTCTCGACCCTTTTTTGGACCTGAACCTGTCCTGTGGAACATCCTCTATAATCAACTTCTTAATCTACAGAGAGATCTTCTGGTTGGCTCCCTCATTCAGGATTTACCGACGATACTTTACTCCTGATTCGACATCATAACAGAAATCAACTTGAACTTTCAAGTTGATTTCTGTTATGATGTCGGTTATAGACCCTCCAAGGTCTCATACTTCTTTTGCTGGACACAATGAGTCAAAATGCGGGACATACAGGTCATTTGCTGGACAAATAGTTCATTTTTTGATTTCTTATATAAATCTACATATGTTCATTATTTTGAATTTGTATGCACTTTATTATACATCCACATAGCTAACTTACATTTTGACAGTGCACTATCGCTAATCTGCTTGTTAAAACACGCTTCTTTATACTATTTATTTTTGTGCATACTAAGTTTGATATTGTCTCATTGTTCAATGTGCTCCAGCTGTCTTGATTTTATTAATGACAGAAAAAACTCTTGATGATAATCTGTTCTTGTCTACATCTTTGTTTCTTCACGTGTTCGGGCCCGGTCACATGACGCTAATGTCCTTCTTTCTTTGATGCTCGATTGCAAATATTTTGCAGAAAACAATGCAAAAGGCATGAAAGTCATTATTTCTGCCTTCCTGATGC
Organism: Olivierus martensii; assembly: GCA_000484575.1. NCBI lineage: Eukaryota > Metazoa > Arthropoda > Arachnida > Scorpiones > Buthidae > Olivierus > Olivierus martensii. The sequence goes on from AYEL01075791.1 coordinate 18,405, forward strand.
ATCGAAACTCATTTCAGGTCAAAATTTAGTTTTCCTATGAGCACGTGCTTTAAGCGTTTCTTTCTCTGGAGCTATTTTGATCCATGCCTTGTGGCATGGAACAAAATGGAGAAAGTGAGAACGAGAAAGAGCTATCGAAATCATCTATAATCAACAAAAATAAAAAAAAAACGGCCAAAAAACGTGACATTTGGCTATCACAGGCGGGACGGTGGAATTGCTTCAGAAATGCGGGACTGTCCCGCGAATTGCATGACACTTGGAGGGTCTACGGTTAATAAAGCAATGGATTTAATTGCTGACTGGAGTCTGAAAAATAAGTTACCGATTAATTATGGTAAATGCTCCTGTCTTATTATTGGACGAGAAGGAGTGCTTAGAAGAAAAATTTCAATTAAATGTGATGACATTCACATACTTTGTGTGCTTCAACTTAAATATTTAGGAATTATTTTCAATCAAACTCTTAATTGGAATTCTCACATAGATTACATCTCCAAAAAAGCTTCTAAAATACTTCACGACCTTCGAGCTTTGGGCCGTAATTCTTGGGGCATTGGGCCAAAGGCCCTTCACACTATTTATACAGCAGCGGTTGAACAATGATAACCTATGGTGCCTTCATTTAGGGAACGGCAGCGGAAAAAGTCCACAACAAGAGGAAACTTCTTTCAATACAGAGAATGGCTGTAATAGGTATTTGTAGAACCTATCGGACTGCTCCCACCAGCGCCCTTCTGGTCATGGCCAGAATCATGCCTATCAACCTTAAAATTAAGCAGATCATTGCTGAACGCATGATCTTATACCCATCTTATAACTCTCAACATCTGGAAAACTACAATCTTCCTGATCATCTTTCTGCATTGTCTCTTTCGGCAAAATCTTTTGATCTCTAAGATTCTTCTGCCCTGTGCTGCTGTCCCACTTTTTCATTACAGATGTGATGGGAATTCTCTCCAGCAGTTTACTATAATAGTCTCAGGATCTTTATGGATGGCTCCAAACTCAACAATCGTGTGGAGGCTGGAATTGTGTTCATTGATTCTAAAGATAGCATTGTTTACCAAGGACACTATAAACTGGAATCACATTATAGTGTGGTTCAAGCGGAACTTTTCACAATTTACAAAAGTCTGCTCGTCTTCTATAATTTAAATCTTAAATTTAAGGACATCTACATCCTTAGTGATAGTAAAACTGTCCTTTACAAAATCATTGACTCTAATAACAAATCTTACCTGGCTAATCGCATTCAGGATTGGATCTTGAAACACAAAGATACCAATAACATTAACCTATTCTGGATCTGGGAACATTCAAATGCTAAATGGAATGATAGAGCCAACTTTCTTGCAAAAAAGTAGGTTTAAATTAGATGGTAAGCCAATAGAGATAACAATCATTTAACTACTTAGGTCATAATCTTCATATATAAATGGAAATCTGGAAGTAGAAATTAAAAGAAGAATACAGCTAATATGAACAGCCTTTGGAAGACTAAACTACATCTTTAAGAGCAATATTCCATTGAACCTTAAGAAGAAAGTCTTTGATCAATGTATACTTCCTGTTCTTACTTACAGAAGTGAGACATGGACTTTATCAAAAAAAAGATCAATAGAACACAAGCGACTCAAAGAAGAATGGAGAGGTCTATGATGGGTATTACTCTACTTGACAAAAAAAGAAATGCATGGATAAGAAGACAAACGAGAATTAAAGATGCCATAATACACACAAAAAAAACTAAAATGGAGTTGGGCCGGTCACTTGGCCCGCAGAATGAATGGAAGATGGTCAGCCTTGGTGACACAATGGAAGCCAAAGACAAAAAGGAGAAGAAGAGGAAGACCAAAGACTAAATGGGAAGAGGAGATTGTGGCCCTGGGGGAAGAAAGTGGAAAAGAAAAACTCAAGATAGGAAGACATGGAGAGCATTGGGGGAGGCCTTCATCCAGCAGTGGACTAACAACAGCTGAAGAAGAAGATTTCTTTAAATTTTATTTATCCTCAAAATTATTTACCTAAGCAATAATATATATATCAATAATTTATAAATAATAGATAATTTGAAATAAAAACATTTGAAAATTCTAATTTTTAAGGTTTCTAAGGTTTCTAAGTAATTCAAACAAAATATAAAATCATAAATTATGGCAGGAAATAAGCAATTGGCCAAATAATATGAGAAGTGACTGAATTAAACAAAATTAGCTGATTCGATATCTTAACTTTTAGAAAGCTCTATTTAATAGACTAGTATTTTTTCATTTTTATTTTTTTTTAGAAAAAATGAATCAACTGAGGAAGGACTCTCTTATTTCTCTTAGTTATATTAATTGTAATTTAGCATAAAAATTTCATTAACATAACTTAATAAATAAAAAAGAAATTTCAGTAGTGTGTCCCCTTAAGTATTCTGAATTCTGGTGGTTGGGGAATAACCTCCATTTATAACTTTGCACTTATGGAAAATCATATTCTAAATTATAATGGATTCAACTATTACAGAAATTTTTGGATGCAACCCTGTCAAAAATTGAGGAACCTCCTGTATGCAAAAAATTATAGGTAAAACTCCATATTTTATAACTTCAATTGAAAGAAGCACAAAGTTCAAAAGGAAACTTCAAAAATACTATGAAATTTAAAAATCTATCAAATAAAAAGCAAACAAACCCAGATTACTGATGTTTTTAAAAAGATCAGAAGGTATACAAAATCTAAATGCAGCAGAATAAAGCACAAGGTGAAGATATTCTGTGAGAGAAAATATCCTTGTTTGATTGTGCTTAGCAGCATGAAGAGGAGAAAAATTAAAATGAATATATATTATCTAACATATATTATTTTAATTACATTACAACTTATTCAGATTTATTATTTTTAATAAAAATTAAATTTCTGATAATTATAAAAAATAAAATGATATATTTTTGTTAGCTTCTGGAACAACATCCCTGTTTTATTGATTCTTAATCCTGTATAACACAATGTCACACTACACAAAATTTTATAGGAATGTAACTATCATGCTATATGAAGGTTATCTGTATATTTTTTTCTCAATGTCTTAATAATATCAAGATACTCTCCAACAACTCCTCTTCTACATATGTACTAAAATATTCTCTCTTTTTTCCATTTAAAAATAGAAAACAGAGAATTTAAGATAGTCAAGAAGAGCAACACTATCTTATGATTACCCAGAACAAAGAAACACACTTGTGAACCAACTAAAAATACAGATGTTTAGAAAACTGATTACCAATTTGAACTTCAATTAGGAAGAAAAGTATGTAGGTTATACAAGTATGTAGGCCACACAACCTGGATGACAGATCAAATGAATTTAAAAATACAGAAAGGAAGAGATAACTGTAGTATTCTGTGTAAGAACATAGAATACAGTATGCATATAGAGGTTCCCCAAATTACAATGAAAATGCATAAGAAATTTCAGTCATAATTTAAATTTGTCATAATTTCAGCATTGCACCTATAATTTCCATAGGTGCAATGCTGAAAATGGAGGTTAGAATTCCCAATTATCAAAACTCAGAATACTCAGCATTTTTCTAAAAAGTAATACAGCACAGTAATGTTGAATATGTGATATTTTAAAGAATAAACAAAAAAATTTACAAATTATAATCTGCCAAAACAATGTGTAAGTAAAAAAAACAATACTAGATAAAAACAAAAATGTAGTGTATTATAAGTTACATTCATATCTCAAAGTTTCTAGCAAAAATAAATAATTTTAACATCACTTTCCAATCATTATCTGATTATTATATAATGAAATCCATTCCATTCCCAACTATAAATTGGTCAGACAGCTGTAGTGGAAGCTCAACAGCTGTACTTCCACATTGGAAAATTTAAGTTCAATTCCTAGGTTTCATATATCCAGTTTTTTCAGGAAAGGTTCAGACCAAGTTTATTAAACCCCATCCTCTAGTGACAGTTGATCCCACAAAGAGATGTAGGTGGCTATGGTAGGCACTGGAATGCCTCTTAGTACCCATAAAGAGGAAAGTGGCATAAAGTTTTATAAGGAAAATCTCAAATGCAAATAATTTATTACATTTATTATTGAAGTCAGCAAAACTTTACAAGACCAATGCCCTCTTTTGTAAAGTCTTCGTGACTATCATTAGCACTGAACTACCATTTTTTTTTTTAATGAATCATATGCCACTTCCCTATCAAGAAAATTTTCTACAGCATGGGATCCAAATTCAATGTGAGTTTAAAGAGCTTAAAATTGAATCTGGTAAAGTGAATTACTTTATTATATGTGATTTCATTGCAGACATTTCAGAAAGAATTCTTGAACTGAAATAAAATGATCTAACTAAAGAGCATTGAAACACAATGTCAGTCATCTTTCTATTGAATTAGACATTACTTTTCTTTTTATTGAATAATAGTAGCAGAGCATTCTAAGGCTCACCTCAGGCCATCCATTCCCATAATAAAGATTGGTAATCAAGTGAATGGACCTGAATTGGGCCTTTCTGGAAAAAGATGGAAATTATTCAAATTTAACAAATTTATTCTAAATTATGCATCAATAAGACTACTTAAATATAAAATAAGATTATATGATCACTTTTCATCAAAACTTTATTGAAAACAATGCATTTATTTAAGAAATAACAAATCTTTATTCCCTTTCTAATTTTAAAATTCTTATTACTAGAAATCTGTTAAATAAACTTATATCAAAATATAATTCTTACCAAATCATATTTTACTTGTTTTCCAGTATTTGTAAGTAAATGCCATACTGCTGTAACAAAATCTGGTAAAAATTTTTGAAATTCTTCATCATATTTTTGAGCATATAAAGCAATATTATCACATATCTGAGATTTCAATTGTTCAAGTAAACCAGCTTCTTCATCTTCCTTTAAAAATAATATATTAATTTTGTATCATCAAATTATATTTCATCAAATATACATACAATTTATTTCTCCTTGATTTAATATATTTTGTTTTTTGAAGTCATTTAATATTCTAGAGAACTATAGCCATTGCTTATATTTTTATAAATAAATGGTTGAAAAATGTTTAGCCTTAGAGTCAAATTCTGAATATATAAAAAAAGATTTTCCTAAATATCTGCTCAGAAGCTGAACATTTTTCAAGCCATTTATTATTTTAAACATAAAATAATGAATATATATCTAATCAGAAAAAACAAATTTTCATTATTTTTAAGTAAATTTATAATAATTAAAATATTTTAAAAAGCCAAATCAATATTTCTATTGAATTTTTTAAAATGATAAATACGCATTTAAATATTATTAAATGATGATTTATAATATAAATAAAAATTAAATATTATATATTTTATAATTTTATTATTATAAATTAATAATTTATATTTATATATACACACATACACACTTAGATAATTATATATAATTATCTTTAAAAATTATTTGTTTTATGCTAACAATATGAATATATATAATTTATGTGCATTAATATTAAACCTTTTAATGCCAGATATTTTTTTAATTAAACCTAATTATGCAAAAAAAAAAAAAATTAGATTTAAATTGTAAAATCTCATTTAATTTTTGTCAAAATTTTTTGAAACTTTAAAGGTTTATTGCATTTTTTACTCTTTTTTTTACCAGAATAAGAAATTTTTTGGAATTTTAATTTTTCACAACTTTTCATTATGCATATGAGATCAACAAACACACTATTTTTTTTTTGTATATGAAATTTTAGCCATCCAATGAAATAGTTGATATTTTTAGATAACAAATCCTCTGAACATGAGCCATAAACCATGAATGAAGAAATTTGGAGGGAATATTTTCAGAAATTATTTATGAAAAACCATGAGTTATGTAACTTTTGTTGAAAGAAATTACATCATATACTTATTAAAAAAATTACATGAATTCATTAATATATTATCATTTTTATTAATATTTCATATTTATTAACTTGTTTCTTACTTCAAATATTTCAAACCAAATTAACCCATAGTGTAATAATTCCAAATTAAACTGTAATTTTAATGATTAGTTTTAAATCGAGTCTATGGTGCCATATGGGTCTATGGTATCTTCTGTTGAGTTAATAATTACTTAATTTTTAAATTTGAACTAAAGTGGTGCCATTGAGTGCTTAATAATTAGACTATAATTTAATTAATTAATTTTCCTCAAACTTTTGCCACCACACCAGAATTGAACTGGGATGTTTGGGATAGCACCCAATGTCTTACTAGTTAGACTATGGCAGTATCTGGCAGAATTCCATTTTGGGAAGCTTATGTAGTGATCATTTTTGGAAATTAAAAATTATAGTCTAATTAATAAATACTAGATGGTGCCAAACTCCATAATTCTTCTAGTTAGGGGAATGATGGGGTTCAAATTTAAAAATGAATCAATCATTAATTCAGCAGATGGTGGCACCACAGCCTTTATTTGAAAACTAATCATTAAAATTACAGTTTATTTTGGAATTATTATGCTAGGGATTAATTTGGCTTGAGATATATGGTTTAATGTCATTCCCCTAGTTAGTTTCAATTAGAAACTAACTAGGAGAATTAGTGTTATATTGTTCTTACTTCGTTTATACAATTTTTAGCAGTACTTTTTATAAATTCTTTTTATTTATATCAAAAAATCCTAATATATAGGAAAAAGGTCTCATCTTGTACATAAACAGCTATAATATATTTTCTGTTCCACTTATTAGACTGCAATGTTTTATTGTAGCACCATACCCCAATACCACACAAAGTAAGCTTGGCTGCAATTTCCCAGGAATCAAGCTGTTGCTGTAAAGCAATAAAAGTTCCATGCCCATTTAAATGGCCTCAGGATGTTTACTTTTCATTTTTTGCAATTTTCTACTAAATTTCACTGAAAGTTTAACAGAATTCATCAATATTTTCCTATTATCTACAATGCAAGTTGTACCTTGACTTAAGAAATGCTTAAGATACAAACTTTTTCACATCCCATTTTGGTCTCTAGATGCAAATTTATTCTCAAGATATGAACCATGATGCTTTTTAATTAATATTATATTTGTAAAATATTTTCTATAAGTTTTGTATAAAAATATCTCAATTATTTTTTGAAATATGCATATATAACTGTTAATGTGATAAAGACTGCTTATTCTTGATAATATTAAAGATCTACATAATAATTACTATTTATATTGAATTTTTTGTTAACTAATTTTTTAACTCATGATGCAAGTTAAAGCCTAAGAGACAAAAAGCAGCAACTGATGATGACAAATTGAAAACTGAACTACAAAACCAATCACAAGAAAATTGATTGTTTTTTATTTAATGGAAGATAATTTTTATACAAAGCATGTAAAACCAAAGATTTCAAAAATAAAAATAATACAGTGGGCGATCGGTTAACGAACATAATCCGTTCCAAGAAAATGTTCATTAACCGATCATCAATTTACCATAGGTTTTAATGGGAATTTGATTAATTCGTTCCGGAGACACTAAAAAAACAAATAAAAAATTATATAATTTCTTACTATGTTTATTTATATATAATAACAATAATATATACATACATAGTCTTGCATTTTCATCTATTATATTTATTTTCCGATAAAGAATCTGTCCAATATCAATTGCTTTCCTCTCTCCTTCAGGATTTTTCGGAAGTGATTAATAGCATTGTCGTGGTAGAGATCTCCAAGCCTGTTGACCTTAACCTGGTATGGGTGCCATTCTAAGACCAAAAATTTGTAAAAATCTCTCTTACTTTCTTTAATAAATCTTTGATTTGTGTTACGTTGTCTCCGAGTTCATTTTAATCGGGAAAACTACTTTTTTTCCATCCTTACCCATAAGTCCACGAGCACGCAAGGCCTAAGCCTGTCATTCCGTTAGGTTAGTTAAGCCGAACTATCCTCATGGAATATTTTTATCTGGCAGCGGCCACTTATAAAGCCATCATCATCACAGGCTGACCAACACCCATGATGGAGTGTTGGTCAGCCTGTTGGTCAGGAAGATTGAAGGATGGTTTTCAACGGTCCGGACCCAGATCCTTCTAAAAATTGGAGTAGTTGGACTCCAGATCCTCCAGAATGGTAAGCCACAGCTTTACCATGCAGCCATCCAGCTGACTTGTCTTTCCGTCAGTCCGTGGGTCCCACAGTTAGTTCTATGAGGTGTTCGTTATCCGAACATGTGTTTTTATTCGGTCAGTCCACAGGTTCCACAGTTTGTTCTGTGAAGTGTTCGTTATCCGCGGTCAGTCCGCGGGTCCCACAGTTTGTTCTGTGAAGTGTTCGTTTGGTCAGTCCGTGGGTCTCACAGTTTGTTCTGTGAAGTGTTCGTTATCATTTCGTCAGTCCGCGGGTCCCACAGTTTGTTCTGTGAGATGTTCGTTATCCGAATGTGTTCGTTAACTGAACATAAAAATCTTTCAAAAAAGTGTTCGTTAAGTGTTCGTTAACTGAACATAAAAATCTTCCGAAAAAGTGTTCGTTATCTGAACTGTTAGTTAACCGATCACCCACTGTAATTGTACACAAATGTTATGTTTTTAAAATTTTAATTCTGGGAATGGATTAATTGGTTTCCCATAAGATAAAATGGAAAACTGGGTTTCAAAATATGAACTTTTAGAGCTACAAACCATGGACAGGAACCATTTAAGCAAGTCAAGGTACCACTGTATTTTAACTTTCAGCATTTTATAGCTCAATTTACGAAAAATTCACTTTTTTTTCTAAAAATTTCTAAATCATCATTTATCAAACCTCAAAATCGGAATAATTTTGATGGATTAGACTATAAAATCAGTAGGTTGGAATAAAAAATTTCAAATTCTATCGACCATTCAAATATAAGCATTGTTTGTTTATATGTAATTTGAAAAAATGTTTTGGCAACTGAAAAAATTTAGAAACCACCTATCAAAAGGACATGTTTTCAATGAATACACACAAGAAAACAGATTTGCAAAAGTTGGATTAATAAAATCAAGACTGAATTTTTTTTAACTAGTTTTTATTTTTATCATTGTTATTTTGTTCCATTTCTTGATGTCTATATACATCAACAGCAGCGAACAGTTGGAATTATGAGGAAGGAATTATGTCTCAAGACAAAACAATTCATTTACAAAATATGTAACATACACATATTATATAAACTATTTTATTAGCATTTTAAAACACTAATTTTATGATATTTTTGATAAGGTTTCATCTGATGCTCTCAGTATATGATTTTATGTCAAATTTTTTTACATTATAGTAAATTATTATTTTCACAGTAGAATTTCAAAGTTGAATTTAGGATATTTTTACTTTATAAAGATTATTTTTTCCAAATTATTTTCACATAATTTGTATTTTATGGACTTATTTACAGTAAATACATTTTAATTAATTTTTGTAATTAATTTAAGTCAGTCCTGTGCACAGTTAAATTTTAAAAAGTTTTATCAATAATCTTACACAGTGTTCAATTTTGAATTTTAATAACTAATTTTTTGATAAGATGAAAAACAAAGTAATAGTAATTTCATTTTTATTTTTAACCTTTACCGCTCCTCTTTTTTCTAGAAAACACCCCTTTTTAATCTCCAAAAGAAATGAAATTTAATATTTGATATTTTGGTATAACTTTTTTCTTTTTAATTTTTCAGGAGGAAAAAATTGAATTTTGTTGGTCCATATACTGTGACCTGATATCGTTTTTTAACTTTAGATTAAGGACCAAAAGAAAAAAAAAATAAAAATTACAAAATTATTATGCCTAATTGCATATGTAAATTTTATGTATTTTTTCAAATTATTAATTTTTTTCTGCATCGGACAAAAATAAATATTTTTATATATTTGAATTCTTGATCATATTCTGCATCTAATAATACCAAATACTTCATAATTCTAAAAAATTTTTCCGAACTGATGAGGATTTATTTATTTTGTAATTCGATACTACTAAGCCTAAACTGATAACACGTGTAAACAAACCATCGGTCTTCTAGTGGGTGAATTATGATAATCTACTACAAAAATAAAATATTTATATATTAACTAATTTTCTTCCTATTTTCTTAAAATAATGTGCAAGAAATACTTTTTCTTTATCAGAAGTTAGATATATAATAATGATGACTTTTATAGAAACTTAATTTTATAAATAAATATTGCTATAGTTTGAATTCGTAACAATCATCCTGCCATCTATACACTAGATTTAGCATTACTTTTGATAAATTATTGCTATTTACAACTGTTTTATTCAATATTCGCATCAGTGCGTTTTAAAAATGGCAGATGGTGATTTCTCTGTATTTAGTTGTTCTAAATCATAATATTTAATTATTTTTGACAAAAATAATGTTATATCAGTATTTTCGAACAAAGGGGACAGGTTGTCATGACTCTTCCCTTAGTTAACATAATGTAACTAGCCCATAGCCTGAGGTCAAGCAGTTGATCTTGGATGGACACTTGTTGACAATAATTATGCACCCCTGGTCTACTAATTACTTGTTTTGACTGCAGATAACACAAAAATTACTTTATTATTTAAATTTTTGTGTTATATTTAAAATATAACTAATATAAACAAACAATCAGCTGATTTCATAATCCGTTGAATATTTTGTGCCATAATCTAGAACGCAGACTTCCGCATCGATTGTCAAGCATGGTATTGGTTGCTTTGTTTCTCTGATAAATGGAAATTTATATATTTTTAAATAAAAATAATTTATCAGATTTTGTGTGTAGAAAACAGCAAAATCATATTACTTGGAAAGAGCCAAACTTTCCCAAATTATAATTTATTGGATCAAGATATCTGGGTAAAGGTCAAACTTTCCCAAATTATAATTAATTGGATCAAGATATCTGTAAAAAAGAAGTAAAGATAAACTAAGAAGGAAATGTGGAACATGATAGAGCAAGATGGACAAATTCAGACAAATGTATTAAATGATTCGGATTTAGTGATAATTAAAAATTTATTAAAATATTCATTTAAAATCAAATTTTTGGTTAATACAACAAAAATATGAAGAATATGATAGAATTTGATATTTTAACCATTTTTTATCGATTTAAGCAAAAATAACGAAGTTATTGGTTTTTAAATTTTGTCTTGAATTTTGAGGAGGAAGAGTGAAAGATGCAGGAGCGTGACTAGAATTTTGAGGCGATGGAGTAGAAAGGTTAATTTAAGAATGAAAATTAAAACACTTAAAGAATAAAAAAATTTTTATGTGAGAAATTTAGGAGTCGTAAAAGTAATAAAATACATCAAAGAACTGTTACTTTTAAAATAAAATTTCTTTCTAATCATTATCTACTTATGAAAATAATCAAGCCAGAAATAATGAAATATCTTAACTATGGTATTTTTATTATTACTGAAAATTACATATATATGATATTTAAGGGTGCATTTCTTTATTGGACAGTTTTCTCACTCATTAGACTGGTGGTGGCGGAAATTGTTTATTTCTTCTCGAAAATGACATTGACATGTTTCATTTTTTCCCGTGAGTGTGTAAAAACTAACTCTCCTTCCAACTACGGGAAAAATAAAACACGTCAATGTCATTTGCGAGAAGAAATAAACAACTTCCGCCACCACCAGTCTAATCAGTGAAAAAACCGTCCAATAAAGAAATGCACCCTAACTAAACTTACATTAGTCTGTAGCAATTTCTGATCTGTAGTAAGTAACGTGAGAAAATGTTTCATCCATATATTCATATTATCTTCAAAATACTCTGGCAAATCCTATATAAATAATAATTCTTACAATCAATAGCACATTCTTAAAATTATTTAAATTTGAATACATAAAATTAAAAAATTAACCTGATAATTCAAACTGTAAAATAATTTTGCAATTAATGTCAGTGAACTGAAAATAACTTTTAATGCTGTTGGATTATTTTTATGTGATTCTGCTAATTCCATTGTTGCCTATTAAAATAAACACACATTAATTTATAATTACCAATTTTTTTGCAGTTTTTGTTAAAATAATTTAGTGTACATAAATAATTATGGCTAACCTCAAATAGTCTGGTTAAAGGATGGGCAAAGTTGTCCAAAACATGCTTGATTTCTAGCCACAGAACTTGAGATTTAAATTCATATCGATACCTAAAATCCATCATATATTAATAAAAATTATTTGTAAATTAAAATAATCATTAAAATATCAATAAATCTTATTATTTGTATATTTAATTTTTTAATGATCATTCTGATCATAATATTTACACCAATTCAGGGGAAAAAAAAAAACAGTTTCTTGACTTATGATAATCCATATTTACAACAATCTGATTTATGACAATTCATACTTATGATGGTGATTACCTACTACAAAAATCTATATTTGCAACAATAGCCATCAATGCTTTTGCAATAATGGTAGCCAATCAACTGGATGGCTGACTAACCACCAAAAAAGAAGCAGGTATATGTTTCCACATGGAGCATTTGTACTTAATTGCAGTTCTAATACTTCCAAATTCTTCTTAACTACCAAGGTTTGGTCCATTCAACCTCATTCTTCACTTAATTTTCCACTATTACTTTAAATGTAGGAAGTCTGTGGTAAGAATTATGATGCCCAGCTAGTTAATAAAGAAAGAAAGCAGCATATAATACAAAAGGAAAAAACAGTAGTCATGCTGACCTTTAAAATTGCAATAAAATGAATGATTTTGTACAATTTATTGATCTATGAATTATTTTAGGTTTATATGCCTGTTTTAAATATTATTTTGTGATTACTTTCTGATAATTTTCTTTTTGAAATATAAGGTTAAGTAGAAGTGACACGGATAAACTGTGTGACTTAACTGCTTAGTTTATTGACTTGTAAATGTCGCAGGGCCAAAATAATTAATGTATCACTATGAATTTTTTAAAATACGAATTTGCGGAATATTTTTAGTTCCTGAGTTTTATAGAAATTTTCTTCGAAAATCAGGAATATAAGGAGCTATAAATATAATTTGACTATATAATTTTTATTGAAAGTAATTAAATGTTCTAGTTTTAGTTTTATAACACAAAATTATATATTTTACTTTTTATTTTAAAGCTATTATATTTCTTTTCAAGAGACTTGCTTTTTTAATTTTTGAAAAAGCATATTTCGTTAATTTTGAAAGTGGTTTAAGTCCATTTATGGCCACCAAAAATGTCCTATGTTTTAAATAATTTTTATTAAGTTAATTGCATTAGTAAATTACATTTTTCTAAAGGCAGAAATATTATATTACCATGTTATCAGTAACCAATATTTTTAAATTGATTCAAATACAAACCCTCTATCTTATTTAAAAACCCTCTATATCTCTATTTAAAAACAAATAGACTTAAGCCACTTTGAAAATAAACAGCTCAAATATGATATATTATGTACATTATTATATTTACTATTGTATTTTTTCACTATTGACTGATTACTTATAATAGAGTTCAAAGACTATCTATATAATACTAAATTACGGATATTGTCTGCATTGAGTTTTTTTTTTTTGTATTACAAGCAGAATTTAATTAAAATTCTATCTGATAAATTGTATTAATTAAGGCTTCGATTTAATTTCATCCAATTTTCTGGCAATAAAATTAAAATTCTAAAAAAAAAAAAATTGAGATGGACTTTCTATTATCTAAAATTTAAAAAAGAATTTCAGCACACTAAATTACAAAATACACTATTTTATACACAATACACCCAATTTATTAGCCCTTGGATTTTGGAATAAAGTCTTCTTTATCCTGTTTTGTGAAACCAGATTTGACTTGCTTTAACATTCCTCAATTTGATCTGAGATACATCCTTGAGTTTTCTTCTGCAATTCTTAGAAAATTAATCTAGCTTTCTCACAGATCATTGCTAGAGTTACTGGATCTCCCTTCATATGTCTTTCTCTAATCCAAATGAGAAGCAGCTTTTCCATCTCTTCATTGCTCAACACACTCTCTAGCACCCATAATCGCTTTCTGTTCAAAATGTTGCCAAGTTGTCCTAGGAATGCCATACTCTTGAGTGCTACATCTATAATTTTTCTATCTTTCTGCATTTTATCTGCAATTTCATTCTTCTTCCCTATGCTCAATCAAGTTTTCTTCTTTCCTGAATTATTCCTCTGTCCACTTCTCTTTGAACCCATCCCTAAATTTCACTCAAGAAAACAACTATATATGTACAAATTTTTTACTTTTTGAAAAATGCAGAATTGAAAATTAAAACAAACATGTGCAAACACCAAAGCAGCCCAACAAGAACTGATAAATAACAAATGACATCACATCATACAATTCCATGCACGCACATGCACTATCCCACAATCAACTGTCAAACTGCGAGGTGCCACTGTATAATTATTATAAATCAAACCAATTTTTACATTTATGAAAATATCTAATACAGTCACTTAAATCTAAGATATGTATAAGATTTATATCATTTATTTTTTAACATTGTAAAGTTATTTAAATAAATACCTTTTAAAGAGTGAATGTGCAGTTTGTAAAACTCCATTTATAATGTGAAAATCACCAGTTTGGAAATGATTAATCATCTCTGGAAGTAAATTGGGCCATTTCTGTGGAAAATCTTCTCGCCCTATTATACTGACTGCATCACTCAACTACATCATAAATATTTATTTAATTTAATATATATTACAAATATAAAAGTAGAAATGTAATGACTGGGTAATTAATCAAAACTTTATAATTTTAGAAAACAAAATTCAAACACTAATATATTATTTATTTATATATATCCTAATATTTTCCAATTAAATTAATTATGATTATTATAATATTCATAATTAATTATAAAATAGGTTATATAATTATGATATATTTTAAAAAATAATCTTGTTTGTCAAACTGTGTATATCAAACTCCAAATATTAAAAAAAAGATTATAGAAAATATAGTCATATTTATGACTATATTTTCTTTAATTTTATAATTGGAAAATATTAGGATTCTATATTAAAATATAGTCATGAATAAAGAATCTAGTAATCAGTTATTCAAAATTACAGATAACCCTCATTTAACACAGTACTTCTACTTTATGGTTTTTATTTAATACATTTAAAAAATTATATTTACTCTCCTACAACACAAAACATTTTCATTAATTTTTTTAAATCCATACTATGGATATACAAAAAGGAAAAATTGGAAAATACTTTGCTAAAATTAGTCATAAATGCAATTTCATTAGTTTGCCACAAGAGAGACGATATGCAGTCTATTTTTGATTTCAATTTGAAATTGAATTAATTTTGAAATTGAGTTAATTGTTGACTATTCACCACTGAGTATTTTGTGTTCCAAATATTCAGTTCTTGAATAAAAGTAAGTTTTTGTTCTTCAATAGAAGAATGTGAAACAGAAAAAACTTTTTTTTATTTATAAATTTTTTTGGGTATGTGTTAAAGAATCTAATCTAACCCACTACAAGGGTTAGATTACAGATTTTCTAAAGAATGCAGAAGATATACAAACTTTAAATGCAGAAAAAATGTTCAAAAAGCAAAACTGATATTGTTAAAAGAAAAAAAAAAACGTTCTTGTTTTAACTTAAAAGTTCTTGTTTTTTCACAGAAAAAAGCAAATTCAAATCACTTAACAAATGGTAAGGAAGATATAATTATTAAATAAATGTTACAAAGGCTGTTTATTTCTTTTTGTTTTATACACACTGCATTTTTTGGGTCTTATGTATAAACTTTTCTATATGTTTCGTGTTAACTTTTATTAAGAATATTAATAAGTTTCTTATGTGGAATTAAAAAAGTTATTTTTTTAATTAGTTTTGGAATATAACTCTTTTTTTATTGACTTCAGGTCTCATATAACATGGTTTCACACAACATGGCTTTTTTAGGAACCTATCTACAGTCTTATACAAGGGTTACCTGTACTAAAAATTTGGGAATGAAGTATTATTCTATTAGGTTGGCCAAAAAGTGATGTCAGATTTTTCAGTAAGATATAGTAAGAATTTTTTTAAATATAGGAAACTTTATTAAACAATGCATACTGAGCAGGACTTGCATCTCCAAAACTGAATGCCTTGCATCAGGATTAAAACTGATACAAAAGATTTTGTCACCCTTCTCGTGTAAATGCAGCAGGTGATTGTATGGTGAAATCAATGCTAGTGTAACGCTTGCTGAACCTGCATGCTTTGAAAGGTAAAAACAAATGCCATCTTCCAGTGTTTTGGCAGGCAAACAAGAAAGGGTGGGTAACAGCCACACTGACAATAGTCTGGCTGAATAATTGCTTCGTTCATGATAGATGGTACTATGAAAAACTTCGTCTTAAAAGTACTGATGATCTTGGATAGTACTCCGGAATATCCACTTCAGTTTTCCCACCCAAATGTTGAAGTTGTATTTCTGCCTCCAAATACTACTTCACTCAAATAACAAATGGAATTATAGAAATATTCAAGTGATACTATACATATTGCATGTTTAGCAGGATACTGGAAGATATTGAAAATGATCAAGTCTGACAGTCACAGATTGCTGAAAACAGTTCAACATTGCTGACTGCATCACCATAATTAAAGACCTCACTTAAGTAAAGCAGTCAACTCAATGCCTGCTGGTCTGAACTGTAGGAGTGTATGAATGAATTTGCCCAACAAACTCCCAGAGGTCAAGGAGATAGTGGATGTTGCAAAACAACTATGCTGATTGGATAGTAAAGATTTGGCATACACAAAGGATGACTATGTAGAGCAACTGCTGTAGTCACACAACAAGAAGTTGAGTGAAGAAGACTTGGAGGAACTAATCAGATGTAGTGAGGAAGAGAATGAAAAGGAGAGTAAAATGACTCCTCCTGACCTAAACAAAGGACTGCTAATAGCAAATAATTTTGCAGAATTTTTCTTTGAAATAATCCCAACAAGGAGCAGAGTTTAAAATGGGGTTTGGAAGATTTGTTAGTTCCATATAAACAGTTACAAAAAGAATTTCAGAAGAAAATGAAGCAGATATTTCTTCTGAGCTACTTAAAGCAATCATCTGGTAACAGCTCTCACTTGTCCACCAATGCCAATGCCTAGACATCTGTTTCAATTAAATTATTTTAAATTTAATGTAATTTGTTTTCTATGGATTATTCTTTAAGTGTTTTTTTGTATTTAAAGAGTATTATGTATAATAAAAAATATTACAAATGTTTGACTTTCTTACCAATTCCCCTAACCCTACATTTCTCATAGAAAGTTAACTTCACCAACAATGGTGTTTTGCAGGAACATAACCCCCATGGTTAGCAGGAGATGGTTTAGTTTCACATAAAAAAGCAAATTCAAATCACTTAACAAATGACATACAATTACAAATGTAAAATCTGGGTTACACAATATACAAACCTTCCTTTCTAGCCTATTTTCTGAAGGAAATGGAGGCTTATAAGATTGGGCCAATGTCCTCCACTAATAACTGCATGTGTCTCCTCCACTAATAACTTTTGAACTAAATTACAAAAATTCTACTGCTTATACTCAGTATAATACACGAGAAAAATCAGCACCATCAGCAGTAAAGAAACAAAGTTAATCTAGCTAATAAAGTTTATGTTTCTTTACTGCTAATGGTGCTGATTTTTGAACTAATTATCAGATTTTCATGAAATTCAATAATGACATTCTGCAATTAAAGAACACTGCAATATGACATCTTTTAATTCTATTAGGTCATTTAATCCTGCAGGGTATAACTTCATTATCATCATAATTTTAAGTTTATATTATCATCAACAGATGGCACTAAGTATTAGAAGTGTAGAAGTAACATGTGGCTTACCTAATTTCTTAACAAAGTGCATTGATATCTATCACAGTGATGTCACAATGGATGATGTCATAAAATATAATTTATGATGTCACAATGATGTAACAATGTGCCATCATGGTGATATCATCATCATGGCAATGATAATGTTATTGTGATATCTATGCTGGTTAAATTAATATTAAAAATTTTTTGATATATGAAACTAATGGATTCCAAATACTAAATAAATGACACCTTTAGAAAGTAAGCAATTATAGTTTTTTCTGGAACTGCTTGTCAATACTTTATGTTTAGCTACTATATGATTTGTTTTTGTTTCTTCTATATCAATATTTCCAGTTTTACCTGATCTTCATTATTTTTTAATCTGTTTTATATAAAAACAAACAAACACAGTAGAACATTGATTATTTGGATGTCAATTATCTGAACCAGTTGTACAATAATAATAATAATAGCATTTATTTTTAATGTACAGGCTACTCTGCTGAACTGTTATTCCTGTCTTTTAATGATTTGTTTTTGATTATTTATTCAAAGATGTATAATATAGAAATAGTCTTAGTATGTCATTACAGAATTTAAACAAATGCTACCTTTATTTTGTTTATGTTTTGATTTAAGATTATTTACAAACCCTTTACTAAATTATTTTTTATAATACTTGAAAATACAATATAATAATCTTGTGTACAATAATTTAATTGTAGAACTAATTATACTTTTTTTGATAAACTGTGCATTTTCATATATGTTTGCTTATCTGATATTGATTAACCAAAAGCTCTTTGGGTATGTTTGTATGTACACAGATTCACAACTTATATTATACTGTCTTTACTTACATCATATCATCATCAATAAACTCTATATTATTAATCAATGCAATTGACTTGGAGTTATTTCCTGACCCAATGGTCTAATAGATGGAAAGCATCCTTATTGTCTGGTTCTTGTATTTTTGTTTGTAAAGTTTATTACAATAAAGCAGACTGTAAAAACAAATATTGATAGTGGCTATCTATAAATTTTGGACATTTCAGACTTCTATATTACACATGACAACTGGGTTCAAAATTCTTGGAACCAAACTCTGTCGTAAGTCAAGGACTATCTGTGCTGTGTGTATATATGTTTATCTATAAAGAAGTAAACTAAACAACAATTTCTAAGTTTCAATTTATTTATATTTGACTTCATATATTGTATTCATTTTTAAAAATTGATCTTTGAGTCCTTATTGGCAAAATCATTTTAAATAATAATAAACCTATACACTCCTATGCCTAGCACATGCTACTTAAGCTTTGATTCACTTGCACGCCTATTCATTGCATTGCAAGACAAAACTTTAACAACCTATAATTTTATTTTTTTATTTAGATTGAGAAAAAATGATTAAAATATCAATTTTTATCTTGTTGTTCATCCTTTTATTATAATAATCAAAAACTGCTTTAAAGTGAATTTTTTATTAACTCATTAATTCCAATTTAATCTGAGTGACCTAATTAATTTGTTAACTTTGGACCACCATAAATTCGTGAACCTGTCATTCAGATTTATCTGAGTTGTTATAGTGTGTTCTATGTCTTCTATTTATTTGTTAATTCTAAGTTTATATTTTTTATTCAGCTATCTTGAACCAATAAATTATAATTTGGGAAAATTTGGTCCCTTATAAATACAGTGGTACCTCGGATCACGAACAAATCGGTCTACGAACACCATTTGCGAACAAATTTTGCTTCGCTTTGAACGATGCTTCGGTTCACGAACACACGCGCACGGAGTGCATGGAACGGCACGTACTGCGGCGCACAAAACCCTGCGTACAGCCTCGCCCCCAGCAGCAATCCAGTTGGCCCACAAAACCCTGCGCACAGCCTCGCCCCCAGCAGCAATCCAGTTACGGCGAACAAAACCCTGCGCACAACCTCGCCCCCAGCAGCAATCCAGTTCGCCCAGCTCATATGGGTACAGTGAGTTCCAACAAGTGTTGATATTTTCTTTATTTAATTAAATTTATCCCTTATTATGGATCTCAAAAAAATTCAAAGTATTAGTTATGGGTACAGTAGAGTTCCAACAAGTGTTGATATTTTAGTTTTTTTCTGATTTATCCCCTTATTATGGCTCCCAAAAAAGTTAAAAGTATTAGTGAAGGTACAGTAAAGTTCCAACAAGTGTTAATATTTTAGTTTTTTTCTTTATTTAATTAAATTTATTCCCCTTAAGGCTCCCAAAAAAGTTAAAAGTGTTAGTGAAGGTGGTGTTAAACACGGCTCCCAAAAAAGTTAAAAGTGTTAGTGAAGGTGGTGTTAAACATGCCACTCCCAAAAAAGTTAAACATGCTTTCTTCTAATATTACTGTTATATTTGTTTTTTCTTTATTTAATTAAATTTATCCGTTATTATGGCTCCCAAAAAAATTCAAAGTATTAGTCTTTACTCAAATAAATTTATCCCTCTTTGCCCCCAGCAGCAATCCAGTTCGCCCAGCTCATATGGGTACAGTAATTGCGCATAGCCTTGCCCCCAGCAGCAATCCAGTTCGCCAGCCTCACCCCCAGAAGCAATCCAGTTGGCCCTGCGTACAGCCTCGCCCCCAGCAGCAATCCAGTTCGCCCAGCTCATATGGGTACAGTAAAGTTCCCACAAGTGTTGATGTTCGCCTAGCTCATATGGGTACAGTAAAGTTCCAACAAGTATTGATACAGTTGGCCCAGCTCACATGGGTACAGTAGAGTTCCAACAAGTGTTGATATTTTCTTTATTTAATTAAATTTATCCCTTATTATGGATCTCAAAAAAATTCAAAGTATTAGTTATGGGTACAGTAGAGTTCCAACAAGTGTTGATATTTTAGTTTTTTTCTGATTTATCCCCTTATTATGGCTCCCAAAAAAGTTAAAAGTATTAGTGAAGGTACAGTAAAGTTCCAAC
Organism: Olivierus martensii; assembly: GCA_000484575.1. Classification (NCBI taxonomy): domain Eukaryota; kingdom Metazoa; phylum Arthropoda; class Arachnida; order Scorpiones; family Buthidae; genus Olivierus; species Olivierus martensii. The sequence goes on from AYEL01075791.1 coordinate 39,227, forward strand.
AAGTGTTAATATTTTAGTTTTTTTCTTTATTTAATTAAATTTATTCCCCTTAAGGCTCCCAAAAAAGTTAAAAGTGTTAGTGAAGGTGGTGTTAAACACGGCTCCCAAAAAAGTTAAAAGTGTTAGTGAAGGTGGTGTTAAACATGCCACTCCCAAAAAAGTTAAACATGCTTTCTTCTAATATTACTGTTATATTTTTTTAGTTTTTTTCTTTATTTAATTAAATTTATCCCTTATTATGGCAGTGTTGATATTTTAGTTTTTTTTCTTTATTTAATTAAATTTATCCCTTATTGTTTTTTCTTTATTTAATTAAATTTATCCGTTATTATGGCTCCCAAAAAATCTTTTCTTTACTTAATTAAATTTATCCCTTATTATGGCTCCCAAAAAAGGTTAAGTGTTAGTGAAGGTGGTGTTAAACATGCTTTTTTCTAATATTACTGGAGTGTTAGTGAAGGTGATGTTAAACATGCTTTCTTCTAATATTACTGTTGTGTGTTAGTGAAGGTGGTATTAAACATGCTTTCTTCTAATATTACTGTTAAAAGTGGTGTTAAACATGCTTTCTTCTAATATTACTGTTATATTTATTTGGTGGTGGTGTTAAACATGCTTTCTTCTAATATTACTGTTATATTTATTTACACATAAAGCCATAACATGTTAAATTTTTTTTCTAGGATAAAAAAACGTCTCTGTATTATTTCCACACATAAAGCCATAACATGTTAAAATTTTCCTAGGAGATGTTAAACATGCTTTCTTCTAATATTATTGTTATATTTATTTCCTTTCATTAAACATGCTTTCTTCTAATATTACTGTTATATTTATTTCCTTTTTGAATTATTTCCACACATAAAGCCATAACATGTTAAAATTTTTTTCTAGGATAATTTCCACACATAAAGCCATAACATGTTAAAAATTTTTTCTAGGGAAAAAACGTATTATTTGGATTTACATTAATTGCAATGGGAAAAATTGACTCGGATTCACACAAAGCCATAACATGTTAAAATTTTCCTAGGACAAAAACGTATAAGCCATAACATGTTAAAAATTTTTTTTCTAGGATAAAAAACGTATTATTCTAATATTACTGTTATATTTATTTCCTTTCTGTATTATTTCCACACATAAAATAACGAGTTTAAAAATTTTTCTAGGACAAAAAACGTATTATTTGGATTTACATTAATTCTTTCTGTATTATTTCCACACATAAAGCCATAACATGTTAAAAACTAGGACAAAAAAACGTATTATTTGGATTTACATTAATTGCAATGGGAAAAATTGGGAAAAAACGTATTATTTGGATTTACATTAATTGCAATGGGAAAAATTGACTCGGATTCACACAAAGCCATAACATGTTAAAATTTTCCTAGGACAAAAACGTATAAGCCATAACATGTTAAAAATTTTTTTTCTAGGATAAAAAACGTATTATTCTAATATTACTGTTATATTTATTTCCTTTCTGTATTATTTCCACACATAAAATAACGAGTTTAAAAATTTTTCTAGGACAAAAAACGTATTATTTGGATTTACATTAATTCTTTCTGTATTATTTCCACACATAAAGCCATAACATGTTAAAAACTAGGACAAAAAACGTATTATTTGGATTTACATTAATTTTTTTTCCTAGGACAAAAAACGTATTATTTGGATTTACATTAATTGCATAAAATTATTTTTCTAGGATAAAAAAACGTATTATTTGGATTTACATTAATTGCAATAGGACAAAAAACGCATTATTTGGATTTACATTAATTGCAATGGGAGGACAAAAAATGTATTATTTGGATTTACATTAATTGCAATGGGAAATTGATTCGGATTACGAACTTTTCGGATCACGAACAGGGTCAAGGAGATTGTGGTAAACCAATGTACTACTGTAATTATTAAATTATAGCAGTTTTATTTAAGCTTGCCAAATAGGGAATCATAGGTTTTTGATTTTTTTTTAATACACAAAATTTGATAAATTAGTTTTATTTAAAAGTTACAAGTTTTAATTTATCAGAGAAATAAAGCAACCAATACCATAACTTGGCAATTGATGTGGTAGTCAACATCCTAGATTATGATGGGAAATAATTAGTTGATTATATCAGCTGATTGCTTGTTTTCATAAGTTTATTTAAATTTGTTTTATTTAAAATATAAATACTTTTTGTGTTATCTTCAGTCAAAACAACCAATTAATAAGATAAGGGTGTAAATAAAACTATTGACAACAAGCATCCAAGGTCAATTACTTGACATTAGGCCTGCATTAGACTATGGTCTAGTTTCATTATGTAAACTAAAAAGAGAGGCATCACAATCTATCATATTGTTTGAAAAGGCAAAAAATAACTTTAATTTTGCAAAAAAAAAAAAATTATAATTAAAACAACAACAGAATGATTAAATAAAAAAAAATATCATCTGCCATTTTTAAAAGGAACAAACGAAATCTTGACTAAAACAATTGTAAAATGCAATAATTTATCAAAAATTAGTGCTAAATCTAGCACACAGATGCTACAATCATCGCTACAAATAAAATTACAGAAATATTTATTTATAAAAATAAATTTTTATAATAGTTGTCCTTTGGATAAAATGAATATTTATGAAGGAAAAAGTATTTTTCAGACATTTTAAGAAATAAGAAGTGGCTAATAGAAAATTATTTTATTTGTGTAATAAAGTATCATAATTCAAGGAGAGAAAGTTTGATGGTTTATTTATATGGAATATTGGATTAGGCTTAGAAGTATTGAGTTACAAAATAATATTCATTAGTTGGAAAAATTCTTTAGAACTATCAAGTATTTGGTATTATTTGAAGCAAAATATGACCAAGAATTTAAGCATAACAAAAATTTTTTATCTGATGCAGAAAAAATTAATAATTTGAAAAAATGCATTAAATTTAAAAATGCAAATTAGGCATAATGACTAATTTTTCTCTTTTTTAATTGATTCTTAATCCAAAATTAAAAAACAATATCAGAACATTTGAGGATTAAAAACGGCAATCCGATTGATGATTAAAAACGGGGATGATTAAAGTTCCAAAAAGACTATATTTTAGGAAATTAAAGATTTGCTGCTCATTGACTGATGATTAAAATACGATTTGAGAATTCCGTTGTATTAAAGATTCATTCCAAAACTATACTGACTTTCAAAAATGTGGTTTTCAAAATGGCACACAATTATAATTGAGAAATAATTAGATTATTTGATATTTATTTAATTAATTATTATTTATTAATTTTTGAATAAAAATTTTTTTTCTTAATGAAAAATTGAAAAAAAAAAAAAAGTTATTGCAAAAAATTAAAATTTTATATTTAAAAAACAAAAAATGGAGTTTATAAAGAGATGTGTCAATTTATGTGAAAAGCTCAAAAGCTTAATCATTTTGAATAAAAAAAAACCTATTTTTTTTAACATGCCTCATGTTCTGTCTGTTTAGAAAACATGCAGAACTCAATAAACATAGATACTTTTTGAAATTTTACTTAAAAAATCATCTTTTTAATTTAATGTATAGTACAGAAATGCAATTTTCATTTAATATTGCAACAATGGTTACTGCTGTAACAAAATTAAAATTATTATACATGTCATCATAATTAATATATGCTGTAAATTATACATTTGCATCAAATTATGATAGCTAAAACATATATGCTGTCTTGTAAGCAAGCAATACATACAGAATACATTTTTAATTTACCGTAATATTTATGTAATAATTTACATTGGTGAATTCAATTTATGTAAAATTTGACTTCTGTAATATTGCCAAAAATGCTGTCTTACAAAGTCAGGGAAGTTCCAATCATATATACTAATAGTCACACGTGGCTGGCTGGCTGGATGTCCCTTTTTCGGTCAAACCACTATTTTATAACTAAGGTATTTATTAGAAAGGTCTAATTTTTGGATGTCTGCAACAGCCAAAATTATTTATTAATAATTTAAAAAATTAAAGAATAAAAATTAAATTGAAATTACAGTTCCTCAAAAAAGACAAAATCTGCAAATAACGCTGTAATGTAATAACCCTCTCGTAATAACGGACGCCATTTTATGATTCCCCTATACAAGTTCGGAGGTGTTTTACAAATAACATTCTAACATAAATAGAATATTTATCCAAATATACACTATAATTTATCATATCCGACATTGCATATATTTTCATTTTTCAGATTTTAGAAATGACATGTAAAAAGACATTACTGTTTGCAGCTGAGAGAAATAAACAAAAATAGGTATGGTTTTACATTAGCATCGTATAAACGAAAATAGTATCAATTGAAAAATGATGACGAGTAGAGAAAACTTTCCAAAAGAATTGCAGTTCTATCTGGTATAGATGTCAAGAAAATAAAAGATGAAATTATATTACAGTATTTCTCCATACGCAGTACCCATGGTAGTATCTAAACCGGTGTGGGCGCTGCCATTTTGAAAACCACATTTTTGAAAATCAATATAGTTTTGGAATGAATCTTTAATACAACGGAATTTTCGAATCGTATTTTAATCATTAGTCAATGAGCAGCAAATCTTTAATTTCCTAAAATATAGTCTTTTTGGAACTTTAACACAACAGATTGCTGTTTTTAATCATCAATCGATGGGAAATTCTTCAATTTCAATACTTTAATTTCATCTTTTGGAAAAACTATACATTAAAGAATTAAAGATTAGCCCCCACCAACTGATGACTAAAATATGAATCGACAATTCCATTGTATTAAAGATTCATTCCAAAATTATATCGACTTTCAAGAAAGTTTTCAAAATAGCGATGGGCACCGGTTTACGTATTCTATGTGAAGAAATATTATAATTTCATCATTCATTTTCTCGAAGCCTGCACTAAACAGAAGTGCAGTCCTTTTGGAAAGTTTTTCTATTCATTGTCATCTTTTGATTAGTATTATTTTCATTCATATGGCGCTAAATATCAAATTGCACTGAAAAATTACAAGAGAATCTGAACATGAAAGTATGGAATGTTTGCATGACAAAAGAATATCCGAGGAACAACAATATCAGACAGAATACAAATTACAGAAATGTCAAATCAAGAAAAACTTAATAATTCAGTTGTATATACAAGTTATGTTGTTTACAAAGAAATTTTGGGTTAAACACTATATGTTTCAATAAATATTTTGGTATATGTGTTTTTTAATAAATAGAAATAGCATAGATATAACAAAATTGCTACACCTTTAATATACAGGTAGGCCTCGATTAGCGCGAATAATTGGTTCCACGAATTTCTCTCGCTAATCGAAGTATTAACTCTATGGAAAATATGGTAATTGGTTCTTGTTTTGATCCGGCCATGGAAAATATGGTAATTGGTTCTTGCTTTGTGAGATTCTGGCCATTTAGCCAGTTCACGATGAATAACCCCAATAAACTTAACACTAACTGTTTAAGAAATCGAAAAATAACCACAATAAACTTTAAATATTTCTTAAACAGTTAGTTTTTTCATATTTTACATCATTGTTCATCATCTAAATTAATAATTTACCAGGAATTGCGTCTCATATCATCATCAAACCAACCGCCAAATCGAAACTAAAATAGCGAATCGAAAGCGGAAGTTGAGCGCCGCCTGGCCGCCAATTCTGGGTCGAGAATTGAGTGAATAGGCCGATTTGCAATTAAGCATTGCAACTTTATTGAATCAGTAAATTAGTTCCAGATAGCATTAATAAGCGAAGTTAATGAACCAATGAGAAATTTTTAACAAGTTTTCTATTTGTTTATTAGCAGAATACGACACCAAAAGATAACAAAAACAAATTTTTTTCACAAGTTTTATTTTAAATAAAGAAATCAGATAATAAACAAAAGAAAATAAATAATATCGGTAGCACAGCAATATAATAGGCAAATAAATTTGTAAAGATATCCTTATTTAAAAAAATTTAACAAAGAATGCTTTTATGTCGCTCAATCACATCCATTTTTTGCTGTAGCGTAATCACTTCTCTTCTTTTCGTTTCCTGTTTTATCATCAAAAGTGTTCTTCCTTTTATCCATTTCGATACTTTTTAAGAGAAAATTACTATACTGTATGTATACGATAGCAAAGCTAAATAATAGTACAGTAAATGTTAAACAGTTAACGGCAAAAAGCCCATCTTTCTGATGTTTCACCCCCTTCAAAATCGTGTGACCGTTCTTGGACTGCTCCTCGTCCAGTTTTACTAACCGAAAATTAACGGTAATTTGTTAATTGACATCATAAAGGAGCTTTGTTAGTATGACTAATCTGTGTTTACAACTCGCACTAATCGAATCACTTCTCGCACTAACCGAATAACGGTATCAATTTTTTAAGTCGCACTAATCGAATTCGCGCTATTCGAAGTCGCGCTAATCGAGGCCTATCTGTACAACAAAATATCTCTCAAATTTATTATACTGTCCATCTAGTATGTCATTATATAGAGTATTATAGGATTAAATCACAATATTTCTACTCATTTATATGAGCAGGTAATTTCTAGTAATAATAATAATAATTTCAGTATAAAGCAATAAAATTCTTAATTATGACTTAATAATTATCAATAATAATAATTAAGTCATAATTAAAAATTTTGCTGCTTTATACTGAAACTGTATTTAAATGATTATCTAGTACAATGAAATAAATATTTTTAGTCATATTTAAATAAAAATAAAAAAGATAAACACAAATTTATATAACTTTCTAACCTGTCTTTGAATTTGTTCTGGACTTCGTAACATGAGACCCACAATTAGATTTTTAATGGTATTTCTATCATTTTCATGAATTTTGTTTGGGCAATCTTCAAGCTAAAAAATATTTAAATCGTATCAAAATCATAAAATTAATTTTAAAAAAACTTAAAATTAAAAATTTTTTTTAATTTACCATTCTCCAATTTCTTTTTACATAATTTTTGAAAACAATTGCACCAGCAATTCTAATTGTCATATCACAGTCATTTTTATCTACTAAATGAAGTAATAATACTGGATAGTTTTGATTTATCTCCACAGATTCAAGAAATTTTTCAGCTATTAAAATAAAAATTCATCTAATTATTGAAATAAAGATTTTTTTGAAAATACAGGCACCCCTGATTTATGTACATAAAAACACAATATTAATTAGATTTATGTAAATTCTTATGTAATTATGATAAAATTAAAACATTATATGAGGAATACATAATTTTATTTGAGCAATCTTCAAGACCCCACACAGTGAATTATGGGATAAATAGCTTTTAATTTTCAGGATTACTTACTATTATAAATTTATTTATTTTTACAATATGGTAATCATCATTTGTATAATACACAATACTATACATATGATAATGTTACTAATAATAGTTTATTACTGACAATAAATTATCAGGAATATCATTGACTCATATATGCATTTATTATAAATTTAATTATAATTATTATTTAAATATTTTGAAAGTCAAAACTTTTTGTATGAAGTCAAATTTCCATAAGTCAAGTGGTGCCAATAATTAGATTAACCAACAATAATTTTTATGAACATTATTTTTAAACAATTTTTTCAAATCAAAAGTAAATTATATTAATTGTATATCATTAGTCAAGACTATAAACTCAACAATCAATTACCAAAAAATTTGAATTAAAATTTATAATGTATAACAACATGAGTTCTAATGCAGAAAAATATTTTTGTAACATTTTCAGTTGAAAACTATCAAAATAAGTATTTTTCTGCATTAAAGAGCTTGTGTTATTTAAGCCTTACATTATATATGTATAACAACATTAAGAATTAAATGTTTAATTCTTAATGTTATTAAGCCTTACATTATTTATGTAAATAGTATATCTGAAGCTGATGAGAGTCAGACTGAAAATATTTCTGTTTATATACTGACTAATAAAGTTTTTTGTATCAGTATTCTACCTAACTGCTAGAAGTAGGAATTTGTATCATTGGAAAATGAACTCTCATACATTAATATATTCTTAGTATTTGCAATTTTAAAAATATAAATTACAAAACAAATAATCAATAAACTTACATTAAAAATTCGATAAATCATCATTAAATTGATAAAATTTTTATATAAAAATTTAATGTGACCAAAGTGCTTAAGCCTAAATACATATTAAATATTGTTACTCATACAACACTGCCACACTTTAAAAACATTATTGATTGCTTGGTCATTAATAATTGCATTATGTTCCAACCTTTGTATAATATATAAAGATTCTTCTAGTAAAGCAGCTTTTAAATTTCTAAAAAATTTTAAAATCCTCTCTTCTTCTCATTTGATTTGTATATTATACTTATAAAATCCTTTACTTAATGAGTAGAGAGAGTTTTTCACTCAATATTGCACTGGTGCTCCATAAGTCTATCTCTATGGTTTCTATATTTAACCCCTACATATTCATCCATTTTATTTAGAGTTTCATTAAAAATTGAAACCACATATATACCAAATTGATTAATGAAATCATAATGCTGTATTGTCATTATAAAATCTGCTAAAATCTGTTGGGGTATTGCTTTTTCACAAAATTAAATTTTTTTAGTACATTTAAACAAAATTTATAAATTATATTTGTAACTACAGGAACATGTATATTTGGTTTCAAAAATATCAATAAGTTAATTTGAATTTGTTTAGCTTTTTATTAATTCTGCTCTCAAATACTGTATAAATGAAACAGAGTTTATATACAATTTTGTATATTAATCAAGCAAACAATCATAGTCATCCATAAGCCATGGAAAAATAATCAAAATTTCATTGCACACACTGATGAGAATGACTGAAAATTTTATAATATATTGAAATATATCATCTCTTAGCTTTCATATAAACTTCTATCACAATAATCCATTATTTAATAAAATATGAAATTAATTATCCATACTTCAGCTCAATTTATAATATATAAATCAAATTTTTAAAATTCTTTGAAATAAAAAAATGTCAAATTACCATAATTCTAATTTTCATGAAACCTATGATGCACTTTAATAAATAAGAAAATTTTGATAGTCAAGAATATTTTATAGAATTATCATGGCTACAAAACTAAATAAATAAATTGCAAAATTAAAGATCAAAATTTTTGAAATTATCAAAATTAATTTTGAGAAAGATTTTTTCCATATTGTTTTAATGTTAAAATATTTTAATTAATAAAAAATTATTAATTTTCCAGATAATCTGTGAAACTAATTGGTTTACTTTTCCCCAAATAAATTAACTTTTTAGTGTTTTAAAAAATAAATATCAAATATTCTTTCCAACGACCATAAAATATAAATTGCCATATTATTAAGTAGAATTTATAAATTAACATTATTTGAAAATATAAAAACTTACATTTGAATTAAATATTACATAAACAATAGAATTGGATGCCAAGATAAGGATATTGGCATCTTCTTAGGATGTTATGAACATCCTAAAACAATAATTATCCAACATTAACATAACATAATTATTAACAAATACTAAAGCACACACAAGCAGACCAATACTTGCTTGTGTGTGCTTAGTATTTGTTGGATAATTATTTGAACACCGACGAGAGCAGTTAGGTTTTTAAATTTTTAGTTTTATTTTGTATCTTAAAACAATATCTTATTATATACTATACTGCTAAACACTATATAAAATATAGTTGAGTTAAATAGTTCTAATTTTCTCATTAACAATCAATCTATGTAATGAAACATCAATAATTTCTTATTTTACCTGGTCGTCGAACTTCAATATTTGGAGATAGAGTTTCTTGAAGATAATTTGCAAGTGTCTTCAGATTATTTTCATTAAGTTCCATCTATATAAAATATAATAATAATTTTTTATTGAATACATTAAATTAAGAATTTTAATTTAATAAATTTTTACAAAATTTTTTTTTCATTTCAATTTTTGATTGCTAACAGTAATTTAGTTTAATTATAACAAATAATTTTTGAAATACTTGATTGTGAATGTATTCTTTATTTTGAAATGATTAAAAAAATGAGATTAAAAGATATGTCAGAATCATTTTCAAAGATTAGCTATTGAATATTAAAAATTAGATAGTACTATAATTATTAAAAGGAAATCTTGAAAAATTGAATGACCGCCATTTTTAAATGATTGAATTTACAAGATTAATTAAACTTGCATATAATTTTTATTAATATCTTGACCATAATGTTGTTTTATAAATTTTAATCCAACAGTTCAAAAGTTATTAGAAAAAAACCTTTGATGGTAGAATATAATATGAAATTTCATGAAAATATTTTAATTAGAACATAAATTATTAATGGAAAAGAGATAGGCAGACAACATGGTGATTTTATAAACTTTTTTCCAGAAAGTAGATTAAAAATAGGAAATAGAATTCTTCATAATATTTCATTACTTGTATTATTCTGGTTTATTAAAAATTCATATATTTTTTCAAGCAAAATAGTTTTAATAATGAACTCTATATAGAAGATTTAAATTTATTTGCAATTTTTCATAACAGAAAATTATATATACACATACACACACAGGGTGATCAAAAACTCTACCACCAAACTTCAGGGGATGATAAAATGTAGCAAGACAAGCAATTTTTGTCCTCACAATGTACCCTCTCTGGAGAGTAGATTTTGAGATATGTGCCTTAGAAGTTCAGCTTGAAAGAAGTCCCTATTGGGATTTCTTTTGTCCACCAGGAAAACAGAAAACAGCAGAACAGATTCATTCATGATTAATTAATTCATTTATTAACAGGGCCATATATACAGTAATCAACTTTTGATAGCTGCTCAAAATTCTTGCCATTGACAAACTCACAGGTGATGCATTGGCGTGCATCATCTGCTGTATCCTTTTAAAAATCCCTGATGTTTCTTGTACAATGCCAACACATTGAACAATATGCACAATAAGATCCTGTTCAGATTCCACAGTGGTCTTGTACAGTAGACTTTTTAGATGACCCCACAGGAAGTAATCCAGGCACGTCAAATCTGGTGATCACAGTGGCCAGTCTACGAGTCCTCCTCTGCCAATCTATCAATGACTGAACTGCATCATCAGGTGAACATCATGGCTGAAATGTGTTGCAGCCCCGTTGTGTTGAAATCGCATTTCAGCCTGTAGCAATAATGGATCATCCTCCAATAACTCTGGAAGTACATCTTGAAGGAAAACACAACAGATTTGAGTGGGAAGGCAATAGAAATCAAATTTAATCAAAAAGTCAGCAAGAATTCCAGCCTGAACATTAATGTAGACTCAGTGTTAAGAGCTACAAGAAGTCACATCGATGATTTTCCACCACCCACACATCGCTATTGTGACTAGTCAAGCATCACTCTTGTATAAAGTATATCTTGTCTGTGAACAAAATTGTTCTCAAAAAATCAACATCTTCGGCAGTCTTTCAACATAACAGAGATGAAGCACAATTTAGCGGAAATGGCCTGCTTTCAAACCAAATTTCTAAGGCACATAGCGCAAAATCTATGCCCCAGAAAGAGAACACTGTGAGGACAAAAAATGCTTGTCTTGACCCATTCTATCACTTCCTGAAGTTTGGCAGTAGAGTTTTCAATCACCCTTTATATAAGCAGAGCTGAGGTGTCAGCAAGAAAATGTATCGACACCGACTCTTCTGACAGTAAACACATCCAAATGATTTTTTAGAACACATTTTTAATCAAAAAATTATTTATTTGTCTGAAAAAGAAAATAATTATTTAATACATTTTTTAAATTTAAAACCGATAAATTATGAGCAATAAAAAGTTATTGCCAACACCAACTCCTCCTAAAACTGCAGACTCCAACACCGACACAGGTAAATATTACAAAAATGCAGGAACTTCTTAAATAATTATGCAAACTTTTAAATGTTGCAAAATGGCATTTTTTATTGTGTTTATATGCTTTTATTTTTTTATGCTTGATGAAATATTCAATAGAATTTCACACTATTGGTTCTTGACAAAATTCATAGTGTAAGAAAAATATATATTGTATACAGGTACTCCTCGACTTACAATGCGGTTCTGTTCCAATGCCTCTGACATAAGTTGAGGACTTTTTTAATTCTTGATTTATTTGATGTCTGTTCTAATATATTCATAAATTAGGTTTCTATTTAACTTAAAACAGTTAAACTTAAAGCTTTTCTTCCCTTTTTTTTACTCTGGAATTTTCATCATTATTATTATTTCTCTTACTTGACATGATAAGGTTGTGATGAGATACAATAATAAGGCTTTGCTTGCTGATTAATAGAGAGTTTCTGCACAGCTGACTCAGCACCAACTAATAAAGTCCACAGTCTTTAAAGGTGCAAGGTGGTGAGTCCTATCATTGCTTTTTGTATCTGTTTCGGTTGTATTGTTGACTGATAAAAACAGTCTTTTATCGTTGTGTTTTCAGGACAACCCAATTCAATCTAGAATATTAAAATTGGCCATCAGCAGTTTAATATAACAGATGATGTTTATTAGAGATAATAGAGGATAGAATAGAAATAATTTATGACAATAGAGAGAATTTACAATAATAGAGCATCTAGTGTTGGTCGATGCTTCAAACTAACTTTGAGTTGCTGAAGTGACTAATGATAATTTTCCAAAACAATATGATTTTGCCTTTAGTCATCAGTCGGAGCCTACTCATAGCTTGCAGAAACTCCCAAATGGCGACACTGGGATGCGTATACAAAAGCAATGTGATATATGTGCAAGAGGATAGTAATAATTTTTGGCTGTTGCAAATGTGAATCACCATAAGTCGAGGACTACCTGTATGTTAGTGTAAATGTGATAAATTGGAAATGATGCATACTAGTAATTGTGCAATAATTACCAATGTATTTGGTAAATGTGATAATTTTTAGAAAATTAATACTTTTTACTAGTAATTTTACATAATGACCAAGCTTCCTTGTCCAAAGTAATAAATTTAACTAATCATTTTATTATGAAATTTAGTTTTTTTTTCTTTTCTTTTTTGTGTTGAACTGAACTTCATTGTCTTTCAGCACAAATTATCTCAAATTAGAGTGTCATTGAAGATATTGCAATTCTTTTTCAATCACTAAATGAGTATACTAATTTAAAAAACAGCACTACACGCAGTATAGTTACAACTTGGGTGCAGAAGCACCGAAAACGTTAGTGCAGAGTTTAATAAAGAAAAGTTGTAACTATACTGCGTGTAGTGCTGTTTTCTAAATTAGTATATTCAGATAGGATTAAGCAGTTGGTGTAAATGAGCTTTGATCACTAAATGAGATCGATATTTTGTCTTTAAAACAATTACAGCAGATAGTTTCTGGGTACATGAATATTTGTACTGTATTTATAACCCTTCTGCTAATTCATTTTTTTATATCAATTTGAATTTATTTTTGTTTGTTTTTGTCAAAAATGATGTTTTTGTTAATTCTTGCATGTCCCCTTGGAATAGACTTGCACCCTACAGTTTAAAAAACACTGTTTTAGGATATTTGAGAGAGGAAGAAAAGGAGAAAATAATTGCAAACCAACAAAAACTTGTTTATCCATTCTTCCTCACCCGAAGGATTTCCGGCGAAGATATTGAGAACAACAATTTATCACTTCGGACTCCTGTAGAACCAAATCTAACTTTTGGATTTTTATTTTACCGATGTCCTCTAGATTGGTAAGACTTAAACTTTAATTTGCTACTATTTTTATGCGCCTACATAATTTAGTTCTCTCGGGAGAAAATCCTTTGTTTACTATTACTGGATCCACATGTTCGTCGATAATGCCACCTGAGGGATTTTCTTGGAACTATTTTTTCCTCAATTATTTTACTATTATTATCTAATCTTCACCTAAATTCATCTGAATCCTTAATATTCATCATCCTAATTCTGAAATAAGTTTAGAATAATTTTCATTCCCAACATTGCTCAAAATGGATAAAGAAGAAATACTTGAATCATTGACCCAAAACCTGGATCTAATACTGCATCTTCTCCCTGCTAATGCGCGCGACACTTTGAAAGTCGCTATGCATAAAAAAATCCGTAAAGCAGCTAATGAACTCTTCTCAGCTGCTCACCAGATATACGGTATAGCTCACGATTTAAAAAACCGCTTAAACTCCGAAAAACCAAAATCATATAAAGAGGCCCTCTTAAACAAACCATCAGCCAGTGCTACAACTAAGCTAATTAATAAATCCTGAAAAATAACAGTGTTAAGCCCTCCAACAGTGGATACGCTGTCCTGGTTTATCCTACTAATGATGAACAGGACCCAATTGAAACTGACTTAATTGAAACAGAAATAAAAAATATTAAACCGCACAAATTAAAAATTAATATAAAAGGAATTAAACGTGTGAACAATAATGGTTTATGTTTTAGAGTGAGTTCGCAGAAGGACAATGAAAAACTCCAAAAAGCCATAGAGGAAACTGAGACCCTCAATAACAAAGTTCTAACCAGAATTCCAAACATTAGATCACCAAAAATAATAATCTTAAACATACCCAACTCTGTTAAAGACTCGGAGATCATCCCTGCTATCCACTCCCATAACTCTTCAACAAACTCTATTGATAAAGAACAAATTCATTCGGAATGTAAATTAATGCAATCCATTCAAAACAGAAAAATTGAGAATGGCAGGAGACACATCATCTTCTCTGTCACTCCTCAAATAAGAAACACACTTCTTAATATCAAGAGACTATCAATTAGCTGGGCTAACTGTCTAGTAGATGACTACTTCCCCATCACTAGATGTTATAAGTGTTGCGGTTATGGACACCTGGCTAAAAACTGCGACACCTCACAGAAATGCAGCCATTGCTCCAAAAACCACAAGTTCGAAGACTGTAACAACAAGGAAAAAACCCCTTCTTGTATTAACTGCAAACGTGCGAATAAGGATCTTCCTGAAGAAAGTCAAAAATCAATAGAACATAATGCATTTGATAGAAACTGCCCAATAATGATTAAAATCAAAAAACAAACCGCTCTAAAAACCAATTATGGAAACTAACAACATAACTAAACAAACTACTCAGAACCACACCAACAACGATGTCAACTTTACTCTCTTAAAATCCTTACCATTAATGCCCAGAAATCTAAAGCAGCATCCTCCCTCTTAATTAAAACTTGTGAGGATTTGAACATTGATATTGTTTTAATTCAAGAGCCTTACACGCTGAACAATCAAATTGTAAGATTTGGTAAGTGGAGTGTTTTCCATCCAAACATCTCTCAACCTATAAAGACTGGAATCCTCATCAGAAACCCCATTATCCAGGCCTCTATTGTAGAAGAACTCAGCAACTTCTATATAACCACCATATCCATCATTACTTCAACAGGACCCAGTCTCATTTCCTCCCTTTATTGCTCCCCAGATGAAGATTTCACCTGGGTCATGGACTTCCTTGACACCTCACTGGTTAAATTTAATAACCAATCTTGGTTTATCAGAGGAGACTTTAACGCTAAATCCCCGGTTTGGTTTAGTGTCCCAGAGGTGTTCAACTCACTGAACTTATTGCAAAGCATAATCTTTACTCCATCAACACCAATCAATTGGCCACCTTCTCCCCCAGAGGAGAGAGCTGGATTGACGTGCGCTTAGCTAACTCAACTAAATCAATTTATAAATTACTGTGAGACCCAAGATATAGAGTCGGCTAGCGACCATTGTTACATATTAACTGAAATAAACTTCACTGGCAGCCTCAACATTAAAAAGAAAATTATCACAACTAAAACTGACTGGATTCTCTTCCAAACCATCTTCTCGGAACTGTGGAGGAACTGTTCCTTCTTCCCTTTAACCCAAAACACTGACATAGAAGCTATTATTGGCTTCCTACAGAACATTATTTTGACTGCTCACAAATTATCTTCCACCCAGAAACAACTTTCCCCTAAGAGAAACCACTGGTGGAAACAAAACCTGGATTACCTATGCAAAAAAGTCAACACACATTAAGAAGAGAGTTTCAACATACCACAGACCCAACTTTAAAGACCAAAAGAAACAAGACTACAGAATCCAACTCAACAACTATAAAACGGAAATAAACAAAGCTAGAAATAAGGCATGGAGATCTTACTGTACCAACACTACTAAGAATTTCCCTTGGACAGAACCTTTTTATATTGCCTGCAAGAAACGTAAAAGCTGTAACATTCCATACACAATACAAAAACCTGATGGAACTAATACCTCCAACCTGAAAGAAACTATTAATTGTCTTCTCAATTCACACTTCCCTGATATTTCCTCCAACAACAATAGTTCTCCTTTAAACTACACTGCTACTCCTCATCAGAGAACCACAAACCCTGAACCAGATCCACTCTTCACATTCCAAGAAATTAAGGGAGCCATTGTCTCGCTCAAAAACAAAAAATCTCCTGGCATCGACGGCATATCCTCTGAAATGGTCAAATTTGCATTCAAGGCAATTCCTATGGCCTTTGTTGTCATCATGAATCTCTGCTTACAGAGACGCATCTTCCCGAATATCTGGAAGACAGCTTCCATTAAATTCATATCCAAAAATAACTCTCTAAAAACTGCCTCAGACTACAGACCGATTAGTCTTCTTCCTGTCCTGGGTAAAGTGCTTGACTCCTTGATCATTAATAGGGTAAACCACCACATCAACAAATCTAAGAATCTTAGCCCTAACCAATTTGGATTCACACCAGGACGGTCCACTACCCATGCTCTTCACGAAGCTCTCACATTTATCTACAACGCATGGGATAACGAAGATCATGTGCTTCTAACCTCAATTGACATCAAAGAGGCTTTTGACAATCTCTGGTGGCCTGCTGTATTTAATAAATTAAAAGAATACAATTGTCCAGCTAACCTTTACGAAATAATTACCTCTTATCTCAATAACCGGTATGCGGGAGTTTTTCTCCCCAATACTACCATCATTAAAAAAGTCTTCAAGGGTTGCCCACAAGGGTCAAGATCAGGACCTGGACTATGGAACATTATGTTCAATGACATTTTCAACTCTTGTAATCATATCACTGGTTGCAACCTCAAACTTCAGGGATATGCTGATGATACCCTTCTCATAGCTGCCAAGAACAGGGATATTATCTGTCAGAAGACTAATAAAGACCTTGAAAACATTAACCACTGGCTTAAAGAGAAAAACTTGAAATTAAAACTAATAAATTGTCATGCATCCTGTTCACGAAAGGAAAGATCTTAAAAAAGAATATCCCAATTCGAGTTAATGACCAACCAATCAAAACTTGCAATCAACTTAAATACTTAGGACTCAACATTAACAGGAACCTTTCATGGACTGACCATATTAATTCAGTTTACAGCAGGGCAATATGAACTGCCAATGCCCTAGGATCCATTTCTAGAAACAGTTGGGGTATAAATCCTCATTATCTGAAAACTATTTATACCTGTGCTATAGAACCTATTCTTCTCTATGCAGCCCCAATCCAGACCCACAAGGTAAACCAATACAATATCAAATCCAAACTCAGAAGGATCCAACGTATTCTTCTCATCAAGATCTGTAGGGCCTACCGAACTGCCCCAACAGACGCACTTTGTGTTCTGGCAGGAATAACCCCTATCCACCTTAAAGAACAACAGGTCGGAATCCATTGGATTTTCAAAAACACCATTTCCTCCAAACCAGCAAAGAAAATATCTCAGCTTACCCTGTGTACCACCACACATTTAAAATCATTGAAGAAGACCAATTTAATCATCTTAAAAATCTCTTCATGGATAACAAAGTTAACCTTCATCAATTATTACACCCAACACTTCATCACTTCCCCATCTGAAACATCAAAGTCACCAACGGACAAATTCCGGATTACTCCATATTCACAGATGGATCCAAGACCCAAGGCAAAGTTGGTGCAGCTTATTTGGTGTTTGATGTAAACCAAACGAAATTGACTTCGAATACCTACAAACTCCATGACCTCTGTTCTAATAACCAGGCTGAGCTCCTGGCCATATTCAAAGCTCTCAAATTTATCCAGCAACACAAACAGAAGAAATCCACCCACTACAGAATATATACTGATAGCTGTACTGCTTTACAATCAATTGAACAATCCAACAGAGGCCATCTGGTCCACCTGATCCGGAAAACTATCAAACAAATCGTGGAGAAACTTCCATAAAAACGTGGATTTTGAATGGATTAGGGCCCATTCTGGCAACAAGGGGAATGAGATGGCGGATACTTTGGCTAAATCAGTGGCTACTTCAAACCTCCACCCATCCTTCTCCAAAATTCCCTGGACCCATGTGAAATTCCTCCTCAAGAACATCTGCCTCCGAACTTGGCAAAGAGAATGGACCACCAGTTCTACTGGAAGAACTACCTTTTCCTTTTTCCCAGAAATTACGAAAAGACTTAGTGCTCACTTTTTCTCATCCTCCTTCCTCACGACTCAAGTGCTCACTGGACATGGAAATTTCCATGCCTATGTCCACAGGTTCCGAATAAAACTGATCTTCTCTCCACTTTGCCCTTATGATCTTACCTCCACACAGGATTCACACCACTTAATCTTAGACTGCATCTTCTTTGAAGAAGCCAGACTCAAACTCACCACCCAACTTGCTATGGAAGGAATTACCTGGCCTAGTTCTCCATCAGTATTAGTCAACAACAAAGTTTCTTGGCAGATGATCTTGGAATTTGTAACTCAAACTCAAGCTCTGCTTCCTCCAACCCAAACCTGACTGAATCCACTTCCAACCTCCTTCCCAATGGACCATGCCTCGGACCCATCACCTTGAAGATTTGTCATGACTTCTCTTCATCTGTATATCATTGTAAATATTGTAAATTTTTAAGTTGTAAAATTTTCACTCTCTCTTTTATTATTTTACTCTTACTGTAAATTGCAATACTGTCATTTATCACTAATTTCATTTATTTTATATAAATATTTTTTCTTGTTTTTTCTAATCATCAATTTTGTACATTTTCTCTGTAATTATATTTTTCTTTTAATAAAGTCAAACTAACCCGGACTCTTGCAGATGAGAGCCGGGGCTGATTCTGGTGGCAGATTGGCGCTGCTGGGACCCAGTGCAATTCGCCCTGGTATCCCCTCTCTTTTTCTCTCCCCACCCCTAAACAACTAACCACCCTGACCTATAACCCACCAACTTTCTCTTCTACTTACTAACACACCAGTTGAAATCTCTGAGTAAAACTGGTTTTCCCATCTTTAACCTAAATAAATAAATAAATATTCATGGACTAAGAACTCTATGTTGTAAGTTCCTTGGCTCAGCATGAGAAAGGAAGAAATTCAATCTTCCAAATCAATTGTACTACTTCCTTATCCTGAGAGGGCAATCACACAGACTTGCTTGATACTAAAAGAGGAGAATTAGTTTTTTCTAATTGCTATTGGAGAAAATAGAAATGTAATTAAAAAAAAAAAAACTATCTCATCCCATCTGGCAGCAGTCCAGAGACAATAGGAGATGATTAATATATTATAGGAATATAGTGAAATTAAGAATATAAAAACATCGGAATTAAAGCAATTCCCTCTTTCTCAGGAATGTGCTCTTGGCAGGGTGACTAACTCTTTCATCTATTTAGGAGTCTAGATATTTCAATCTCCTTTCACTAATCTAAGTTCAGCTTTAATTGCATTGTTTAGTTTAACACTTTATTGTATTTCTATTATTCTCTGTTATTTAAATATGTCTATTAGCTTTATTTGTTATATAAGTTTGAGTCAATTCCTCCTATCCCAAACCTCAGCATATCATATATTGGTAATATTTGATGACAGAATTTCACACACATTCGATTTATCTCTGTTGTGAGAGATAAATGGAAATCATGCTTGTTTCCCTCATCCAACTATGCTAATTGTCCCTCTTTTGTTTCTACTAGTGGTACCTATCATTTTCAAAACTATTAATACTGATAATACTGTATATTTCTGGTCACTTCTTCCTTTGTACACATCAGGAACTCAAAGCTTCATTATATTTCCACTTTAAGTTTGGGAAACTTTGTGTCAGAAATTTGTTTCATTTTCTTTGCTTGAGTTATTAGTATGGTCTTGGCTTTCTCTCACTTTTTCTTATCATTATCTTTCTTATTGATTGAATGTATATCCTCCACATTGTTCTTTGCAATGTAATCACAACTGCTGAAACAATATTTTCATCATTTTCTTCCTGAGCTTCTTTTAAAGTACCTGCATCTTATTATAACTCAATTAGTTTTTCAAGTTCAATCTGAAAGTTTTCAATAACTTATTAGGAAGCAATGAGGATCAACTTTTATTGGAGAATCAAATATGGGATACAGTTCATACAAGATACATATGGGATATAGTTGATATGCTCAATTTTTCATAAACTGCACAAATTGTAAATGATCAGTCCAGTATGAACTTTGATTAGTTTCTAACCAGGTCTCTTTAGTCTACTATTTTGCCATCACTTGATGCTGGAGTCTGCAGTGTGACACACCTTATCACTTAAGATGTAAATTTTTTCATTAAATTGATAGTAATATTAAGTATCGTTATCATAGATTATTGCTGTGATATTACCAAACAATGCTATGCTCTTTACTAAATTATAAAAATGACTTTAAAAAATTTGACATGCAAAACATTTTATGAAATGCAGGGCTTGACAAATTTCAAAAAGTTGAATAGACAATTGGCTACCACTGCAAATTTCATGGTAGCCAAGTCAAAAATGAGACTTGCACGTCGGTAAAACCAGGTTAAGTATATCGTTAAAATCAATTTGAAATTTTTTGGGCCTATTAATGGTAACAACATAATTTTATCGACAGAAAATTGAAAGGTTCCCCAGAAAAACATTCCAAGCACCAAACTGTAAATTCAACATAAGCTAAAAAGAAAAGCATTTTCAGTCTATAAATTTGCTTTAAAATTTTTAAACTGAAAATGCTTTTCTTTTTAGCTTATGTTGAATTTACAGTTTGGTGCTTGGAATGTTTTTCTGGGGAACCCTTCAAGTATTGTTCATACATCATGGTAGACATATGCAGCTGTCAGAAGCATTGCATATTTTTTGAGAGGATTTACTTTGGAATTCTATAACTATGTCCGTCTACATATCTTTTTTGCAATGATGACTCAAACCATATGTCAATGGCATTGTCTGGCATTTTTGTCACCATTTAATGTTCAATGAATCGACTCAAAAACAGCACACACACGAAGAATATCAGGGTTGATGACAAGATCGAAAAACGGACCGAAAAAGTCGTTCTCTTAATACCCGCTGCTTACAATAGTTTGGTATTCGTCTGAAGCTAGATTTTGGTTTTGGTTTTGAATTCGGGCGTGCCGAGCCAAGGAAGATATTTTCTTTGATTTCGATTATTGAAATAGGATTTTTTTTCAAAAATTTACTTTTATAATGCCTTATCTCGGGTTAACCCAAGATAAAGCACAATGAAGAGCTGTGGCAAAATTTTAATTATTGAATAAATGCAATATTTTCATTAAATTTTGATTAAATTCCAATAAAAATCGATTTAAAAAAAAAAAAATACATCATCCCACGTTAATCCATCGTTTAGAAGTCGAAAACGCGAGCTTTCTACCGATTCTAGACTGAAAATAAAACTTCCAAAACAAAATTTTAGGTCAAAATTTCCCGCAAAATTTTTGTGGGAAAAAAAGCTGTGAAAATGATCAATATTAGATTATTTTTAATGATATAAGCATTATCTAACAAAATTCTACCGATTTACTGAAAGGATTTAATGTACATTAAATAAATGTTTGTAATTCCTGCAATTATAAACATTTATTTATAATTGTTTTTATTGGCTAAATTTGGTGCAATTACTGGTTCGTTACACACAAACTTATATAATTTATATTACTTTTAATAGAATATATTTTTATTAATCGATTACTATTGTGAAAATACGTTTATTTAAAATGATTAAAAATAAAAAAAACATTACGTCACGTATGATATAAAACTATTACCAGATTTTACTTAATCACAATACGAGGGCACCATTGGAAAATACGTTTTTATTAAATGTAAACCTATAGTTATATATGAAAAGCCTACAGAAAAAATGTTATCGAAAGGGAATAAATCCTTCTGACAAAAATAATTTCGTCGGAAAACGGCATTTAGGCTTATTCAAGGAGGTGACTGACCGAATTTGTTTACCTCAAAGTCTAGTGCGTGTTCGCCAATGCAACACAATTAAACAAGTTAATTTCCTTGTAAGAGTAAACCTCTTTGTTTTCTTTTTTTGAAAGGAAATTTATCAAATTATATGCATATATTTTATCATCTCTTTTTTAAATGAATATATTTAAGTACACTTTGACGGCTACGGAAGACGAAATCCGGCAGCCAATAAGAGAGAGTTTGGAGAAAACATGGCGGTCGGGATCGAAATGTAAACAAAGTGATTCGTTTAGGCGCTCGGCTATCATAATAAAAACATTAAACAATATTGTGATAAATTTAAAGCATACAGGGAAGAAATTTGTCCTAAAGGTTCAGATTTTAAATATAATTAGGACTACGGCCTTCTTTACAATATCGGAGTCCCTAGAATCAGCTGTTTGCATTAGCCGGTGGCCAAATAGCTACCACCTGTTTGTCAGCGGTAGCGAAAATGGAAATTCTGGTAGCAATTGGCTACCGGGTTTGTCGAGCCCTGGAAATGTTAAATTTACATAAATTTATGAGTCAGAAAGCTCCTGTATAGTAATACAGCCAACTCAGCAGATTACATTTCAAGATATCATAAACCATGGTGGAAATATACAAGGTGTGCTATTCAAAGAGTTCATTTTCATATGATCTGCACATGACGTCACATTAGGAACAGAAATAGCACTGGTAGTCTAGTTGGTAGCACAGGTAGTGTACATTGAATGCTATGTATATAAAAATTTAAACAAAAATGTCAAGTTGTGCAGTTTTTGGATGCAATAATTATTCAAGGAAAACTAAAGGAACCAAAATTAAATATTTTGGTTTTCCTAAAAACAAAATTTTGACAAAGCAATGCTTGTGGAAGGAAAGACTTGTTCAGTCTAAAGCATGGTAAGCAATCATGTACTGTAGATTAATAATATATAATCTGAATAAAGTGAAATATTGACAAAATAAAAATCTTGTCACTCATTAGTTTAATTTTACTTATTTTTACTAAAAATTATAATTAAAAATTAAAAATCATTATTTCAGCTTGTATTTGTTCAATTCATTTTGATGAATCTATGGTAGCTTCGAAATACTTTTGAAACAGCAACTGTTAAATTATAAGCCAAAAAATAGTAGGAATTTAAAAGCAGATGCAATTCCTATCAAAAATCATCCATCCTCCACAAGATCAACAAAGCATAGTAAATCTATTAATGAAAAAGAGAAGAGACAAATAAAGAAAAACAAGCAGAAAGAATTCAAGGAAATTGTTGAAAATCTTTCTCAAATTATTGATCATTCAGAAGAAATTAAATCATCAAACTCAGAAGTGTAAGATTTATTTCAATTACTTAAATTTTTGTTATAATTATAATAATTATAATGTGTATTTTTAAATTATTTTTTTCATTTAGAAATAAACAAGATAATGAAGTAAACTTCTTAAAAAATAAAATATCAGAGCTAAAAATGTGAAAATGACAAATTAACAATGAACTGTAAACAACTTATGAAACAAATTACTGAATTAATTACTGATTTAACTGTGAGGAGGTTAACTTGGACCTGTTCTATTTTTATTTTATTATGCACTCTATTATTTATCAAGACCTTAAATTTAACTTGAGGGGTGTACAGAGCAGATTTTGCTCGGTGGTGGATTTAGAGGTGACTGCTGACCAGATTCAACAGGCAATTCTCTTATCCTACCACCAAAATTGTCCAGACTGC
Organism: Olivierus martensii; assembly: GCA_000484575.1. NCBI lineage: Eukaryota > Metazoa > Arthropoda > Arachnida > Scorpiones > Buthidae > Olivierus > Olivierus martensii. The sequence continues at coordinate 63,240 of AYEL01075791.1, forward strand.
TCGCTCATCAAGGCGAGTTCCTTGGTAGAATGAATGGCTGGGCGATTTTAGACATAATGTTAGGTTGCTTTTTAATAAAGCTAAGAGGACAGGTGATTGGGACGCATATAGGAGCGCTCTCACTGGTTATAATAAGGCCATTATGCATATAGGAGTGCTCTCACCAATTATAATAAGGCCATTAGAAAGGCTAAAAGGTCTTCCTAGAAACAGTTTTGTCAGGGAATTGAGGTATCCAGACTTGTAAAGATAATGTCTAATGGGGATTATTGCAGGGTTGGATCTCTTAAGCTGCCTAATGGCAGTATGACTAGTACTTGCAGGGACTCTTTCTAAAGGAACTTTTTTGGGTACACTTTCCTGGGCTACTTTGATTGAGTATTCATCCTCCCTGCAGGTGCAGTCTGACCTTGATGGGTGTGATTATCATGCCTCGAGGAAGGACTGGTATCTTGAGTGAGGGATGATTAATCAATCTAAAATTAGATGGGCTATTAGTGTTTTTAAGCCTTTTAAGTCACTACAACAAAAAATGATTTGAAAAGAATTATGGAAGAACTAGAAAACATCTTTACTCCTGGACAAATGAAATGTTTATTGAATTATGAATAAAGAACTCAATGGACTTCTCAGGATATTGCAACTGCAATATCTTTAAGAAGTGTAAATCCAAGGGCTTATGGACACTTAAAGAAAAATAAATATCCCCAACCAGTTCTTTCAACATTACGCAAGTGGGCATTATTACTGAGTGTAAGACAAGGCATTTTATATGATATTATCATATTAACAAAGAATAAATCTCATGAACTAAATAGATTGCAATGTCTGATAGAAATATAAATTTCATCAAAAGTTAAAACTAACATAATTTACATTGATAAAGGAAATGAACAAAAATTAAGTTCACATAAATGTTGTCAAACAGTAATGGCTCATGGATTATTGGGACAATGGAAACAACCAATTTATTTTAAGTTTGATCAACCTATGACAAAAATAATAATAACTGAAATTACTTTGGAATTATATAAAGCAGGATTTATAGTAGTTTCAATAACATCTCATATGGCTCCTAGAAATATGAGTCTTTAGTCAGATTTGAAAGTTGATCATAATAAAGAATGCTTTTTTAACCATTTATGTGATGAAACATTAAAAATACTAGTTTATTAGAAAATGCCCTGAGGGGGCAGAAAAAAGGTGAATATACTTGAGGTATCAAATGTTGAAAAGAAATGTACAAGCATCATTACGAAATGTACAAGACTTAAAATCAATTTTTAAAGCTGAAGTATACTTTAACCTCTGAACTTAGAAAAAAATCTCTTCACCAAAAAAAGTATATTTCGCAATATCACTTACATAACTAAACCCCTTGCTGCTTACTAACTCTATCACGTTTTAGATTAGCTTCTATGTGCAAATGAATGCATCACCAGATTTAGATTCACAGACCAAATCAAAATGTAGTTTTGTAAGCGATGCTGTGGAATATGCTTTTTTTTGGTGAAGAGAATTTTTCCAAGTACAGAGATTAAAGTATACTTCAGCTTTAAAAATTGATTTTAAGTCTTGTACAGTTCTTTTCAACATTTGATACCTCAAGTATATTCACCTTTTTTCTACCCCTTCTGGGGCATTTACTAATAAACTAGTCCATTACTTTTTGTTAGGCTAAAATTTCTTATTGAATAAACTTTACAATGTGTCAGATTAGTGTACGTATAGGCTAACTTGCCAGTTGTAGCAAATTCATGTTCACATAGCCGAAAACCCTTGATTCTCATTTTCTCAGTCCATCTAATAAATTTTCTGCTAGATTACTTAAAAACAAAAAGGAAAAAATTTGCTCTCAGGCAGAGTTGAACCGCCTGCTGCCTTACTTCACGAAGTCATAGAAACCTCAATGTTTTGAAAAATTTCGCCGATTTTAACATTAAATAAAATCCATTCTAAACAAGATTTTTCAAAACAGAAAAAAAAAATCCACTGAGATTATCAGTCGCAGAACAATGTCAGAAAATTTCAGCAATTTTACACAAAAATTGTAGCTTGTATAGGTTGTCTAACATGTGAAAATTCGATATCTATTTTCCATTACAGTACGTTTACAGTAAGACATATCTCAACATGTTATACACCAAATTGTTCAGCTTATTAATTCGAATCGATTGTTACCATTACCATCAAATTCGGAACAATATTAAGTTCCAAAATCACCAGAATAGGTTTATATCAATAACAATGGTACACTTACAGTATGATTTAGGTCAATGTATTTATTATACATCATATTGTTTGCTGACTAAGACGAATCGAATGGTGATACTCGGCAAAATCCGAGTAACATTGATCGACTTATTAAGTCCCAAATGTACAGTTTATGAAAATTTCGCGGTTTTTGGCCCTTTGCGAAATCCCAATGTGATTTTGTGAAACCAAATTTTTTCAACATCCTACACTCACCCCAATGGTCTTTAAAAAAAAAGGTTCAAGTAAATCAGCCCAGTAGTTTCTGAGAAACACTACCGTCAGCACCCCTCTAATGTTAAATGAATCTGTCAAGTATATTACAGATAGCATGGTAGTGGTACCTCTGATTTGTATTTGCTGATGTCTCTCACTTGCTAAAACTTGGGCAAAACCAATTACTTGATAATGGTTTCAATATTGATGGAAATTTGGTAGATAGGTCATGTTTTGAGAAGCTGTTGTCTGATCTCCAGTAATGAAATTACAATCATTTCTAAAATTAGTCGATATCATTTGGATGTGAAAAGGTTTGGAAGACAAAATGTTTTACCTTTATCTAATACTGTATCAAAAGCAATTGAATATTGTGGAATTAATGGTTATATGGAAAAATACTAATTGGAAGGAATGTCATCAGTTAATAAAACTTATTAATGATTGGTTTGACTTATTTAATTCTACCAGGAAATTTGGAATCCATTCAGGCTGTAATGCTTTTAGAACTGATATAATTAATCAGACTTCTCTCTTAAGTAATGTTGCATCAAGAATATCTTCTTAGACTGTTGGAAAACAAAAATCTTTAATGCCATTTCAAAAAGGAATACTGTTAAATAACACCTCATTATTTCAAATGTACACATATTTAAAATTGAAATATAGTGTTGAATATATTAAAAGCTTAATAATAAAATGTATAAATTTACAAATTGTAAAAATCTTTACTCCTAATGAAGATATCTTGCAATGTAATACAAATAATGATCATTATTTCCATCCGCTTTGTGTGAAAATACCAATCCAATTCAGAAAAATGACAAACTTTTAAACAATTATGGAAATGTAATGACTGTCAGAATGATATTACCATTCTAGAATATTTCAAGAAGGAAAATCTTTCAAATATTGATATCTGTGATATATTTCAAGGTATGATAGAAACTGCTTTGAATAATTATAAGACTCAGATTATAGAAGAGATTTTAAAATCTTTTAGGGCCGGTTGCATGAGTCTTATTCTGCAGATTAAAACAGGCTTTAATCTGCAGATTTAGCTTGTTGCGTTGCACGATGTCAAATCTCTAGGATAAACTACCGACTAACTTAACCGGCCGAATTTGGGCGGGTTAAGAATTTATTCTACAGATTATCTAGCAAAACAGTATGGCGGACTACAGTAGTTCCGAATCCGAAGTTGAAAATGATCTCAATTTAGATTATTTGGATTACATTTATTTTAATACAGAACGGATATTTCCGAGAAAGATACAGATTTATTGTTTATAATGATGATAACTTTCATGTGAGGTTTTGTTTTAATAAAATCAACGATTTTATGGCTATTGTCAGAGAGGTAAAGAGAAAAAGAGAATATGCACTTTATAAATCAAAAGTTTGTTATTTTATTTTAAATTTATAAAGTAAATTGTTATTAACATATTATATATACATATATATATATTATAACCACATATGTTGATGTACAAGAATAATAAACTAGAAATAAAGATCTATATTTTCAGATCTAAGATAGTATATCCATTATCACAAAGTATTCGAGTGTTGTGCTAGTGTATGCTTAATTATGCATCATATACAGTACACTTAATTCTGTTTTTACACGATAGATGCAAGGTACGTTCCCGAAAAATGCGTGTAAAAAATATACTGTATCAATGGTAAAAAATAGAAGATTGCTTCCAGAAATAATATATTAAATCCTATAAAAAATCGTGTTAGAATCCTATTATTTTTACGTTCTTGCACTTCTTATTTCATAAAGATTGCACATGTATAGGAAAAAGTATTATATAAAGTAAATTATCATTTGAAAAGAAAAATAAGGTACAATTTTACATTAGCGCCATATGAATGAAAATAGTACCAATCGAAAGATAACGACGAGTAGAGAAAACTTTCCAAAAGAACTGCACTTCTATATGGTGCAGGATTCGATAAAATGAACGATGAAATTATATTTTTCCATATACAATATCTAAACCGGTACGTGCCGACATCTTAAAAAGCCGAGCTGCAAATATAGAAAATAGTAAATACCTTAAGAAGAAATACATTAAAATTATAAATCATTACTCTTCTTAAGATTCGTATAATCTATCTGACTTCAAAACACGAAAGAAATTAATAAAATAAGAGCTTTTTATTATTCATAACAATAAATGCGTAGAACCTAAAAGTCTTGAACCGAAAATTTTTCTTGGTCTGCGCACCGCCATCTTTGCTACTGAATATTAAACTCGGATTAGCTATCTTTTACGTCGTGCAACACTGTACTTAATCTTTAGATTTTCGAATGGGTTAGAGTTATTCTACAGAATAGCTATTCTGCAGATTAAACCGAAAGTCGTGCAAATGGCCCTTAATGATATTATAAAGGTTAATAATAAAATTAACAATGAGGGTGTTGTGTCGATGTACTTGGAGGAAACAGATAATTTAAATTTTTGTCTAATTCTATTCAATCAATGGCAGATAAGATACTTCTTCTGGAGAATAAATTGGCAGATTTAGATCAAACACATAAAATGCACTTATGAACAAAGAATGATCTAGTTGAGAATTTTGATTCTGTTGAGCGGATGCATAACAAAATTATTTCCCAAACTGAATCAGCTAACTTAATGATTCAACATAACCAATTATGCATAGATCAGATTAAATCTGCTGTTTCGAGTGCTAAAGATAGTAAATCTCACTCTAATCATGTAAACGACACATCTCATCTTCCAGTTCATTTCGAGAGTGTTAAAAAGAAAACTTTTGCCAAAATACTAAGTACAGAATCAACAATTAATACACAAGGAAAGAATGTTTCTAATAAGTCGATTAATGTCGAGAATAGTGCAATGTGTTTTACGAATCGTCAGAATATGCTTAAGATTATCAAACCTATTCATTCATACGATAAGATTTTTGTATCTTACTTACAGCCAGAAACTACTACTGAAGAAATCAAGAATTATATCTTGAATAACTGGGAATTTCTATTAGATTTCACAAATGTAAAACAAGATATCCTACATATGCATCTTTCTGTATATCCATACCTGATAATTTAACAAATTAGCTTCTTGATCGTAACTTTTGGCCAGAAAATATAATAGTGCGAAAATTTTATTTCAGTTCACAATCACAAGATCAATCTCGTCAAAGAGCAGTTAACATAGCAGAAAAGGAAAACGATCCATCACATATGACTAATCAAATAGAACCTGGCATAGATAGCTCTGGACTTCATAATCCTCTACAGCAGGGGTATCAAACTGGCGGCCTGTGGGCCGCATCTGGTCCTCGATGTGATTTTTTGTAGCCCTCAACGCTCTTAACTAAAATGAAAATCAGAACAATATGTTTTGAGATAATAGGAAATAACTGTCGCTTCGTAGCTGTCATATATTATAATACACTAGTTTGATTTTTATGAAATGTAAATTACTCAAGATTTTTTCTCGACTGGACTTATCGGACATATATGTACAGTTCATTCCAAAAAGTTTGTCACCTACTTCGCAGGGGCTGAGCTTACCAGAAGTTGATCGATTATAAAGTCTGTCAGTTCGAACCTGCATAGTGGAAGCTAAAAATGGACGCATCCGTTCTGACTAAGAATAGGGGTGAGGTATACGAATGAGATGAGTCGATTACAGCACTCTGAACTGAAAAAACTAATCGCTCACTATTTCAAGCAAGGCAAACTTTCTAGTTATGAATTGAGTAAACAGATAACAGTCTGTAATATCATTTTTTAAATTTTGAATATTGGTAATTATGAGTATATTTACAGATTTTTTAAATTTTAATATGCTAATATAAATATACCGTATTTGTTTGCCGCCATACATTATATATAAACTATATATAGAGTTTTTTTATATATTCCCGTCGAGGATAAGAATGAAATTTTATATGCATAAACATGAATTTTTGATATTTAAATTGAAAAAAGATTTCATATCGAGAATGGCAGCGATGTTTTATGAATTATAATAACTAGATTTATTAGTAGTATATAAATACATCCGAAAAGACAATTATTTTAGTAAATCTGAAGCAAATGCATATTTATATATGACTAGTTCATAGTGCAAAATCCAAGAAACTGATATAAACCTATAGAATTTATTAGTACATAGGCACCAGTTATTCTGTTTATAATGTCTAAAATTAGATATGCAATATATTTTAATTTTGCTTCAGGAATGAAATGCAAATTATTTTTGCTGCTAACAGCAAATAAATGAATTTTAATATTCATTTATTTGTTATTTGCATATATAGCAATAATCACATTAATATACAAATATTGTATGCAAATTAAAATTTTAATGATACAACTCAAAAATTTAATGATTCTTGTGCATATTCACAACAATGCAACATCAAGAATGATACCAAATAAGATGTCATAAAGCAAACTTGAATATAGTTTTATTCCATACATTTGACATCTTGACAATTCTTAACTTTAAAAATTGAGAAATATTCATTGAGTTTTATTTATCATATTTAAAATATAGCATTATTTAAGGATATCAAATCACAAACGATATCATCACAGAGCAAAAAAATCATCAAAGGGATAGCTAAGGATAATTCCAAAGATCATAATATCCATCAGTGATCAAATGAAATTTTACAGTATAATTTTCAGCACTGATGATGCAGATCAAATGAGCACCATCTATCTGAAAGATGATATTAATAATAATATATAATAATTAAAACATTACAAAATAATAAAAACTATATGTCATTTAAAAATAACAAATTAATACTGAGGAAGGGAAGGATAATGGAACAAAAAGTTCACATTTTGGTCATTTTCTATTACCCCTTAGTTACTTTTATTCTCAAAAACTTCTAAATTATGATAGATAGACAAAATAGTAAGCAACAAAATTGTTCAGTAAGAAATGTGATTTTTATCAATTAATAATGTAGTTTTGATATAGTTCTTATTTTTCCCAAGTAAGAGAGATCCAAAACTGAGTGAATTAAAAATCTGTGAATTTTCAAGTTTGTTTTTGCAACAGCTTGAAAATTAAAAAGGCTAGACATAAACCGTAGGTGCATAATTTCATCCCACTTCTTACTTAAATGTAAATAAAACAGCTCAGTTTCATAAGTGGAAGAATATACTTTAACAATTTGAAGATCTTTCAGCTTTACTAAGCCATCTTCAGCAAAACATACATAATGTATAAGAATTCGAACACAAGAACATAGTAAGAATACAATTTAAAGTTAAAAAATTAAAAATATTGTATAAAAATAACATTTTTATGTATAAAAATAACATTGTATAAAAAATATTTACATATTAAAAATAATACGTAATAAAATAAATGAAAATAATAAAAAAATAAAAGTAATTAGTCATTGTGTTACTGCATACTAAACCAGCCAATGTGACGGTACGACAGAAGGTAGATTGTTATTTATCACATGGTGTTGTTTTTTATAATCAAATATAACCAAAGACTCCGCAGTTTTTATATCCTCTGATTTATTTAGCTGTTTAATAATTTTTGCCTGGTCCCAGTGGATGGTGACATCACTCCATCCACTGGGACCAGGTAAAAATTATTAAACAGCTAAATAAATCAGAGGATATAAAAACTGCGGAGTCTTTGGTTATATTTGATTATAAAAAACAACACCATGTGATAAATAACAATCTACCTTCTGTCGTACCGTCACATTGGCTGGTTTAGTATGCAGTAACACAATGACTAATTACTTTTATTTTTTTATTATTTTCATTTATTTTATTACGTATTATTTTTAATATGTAAATATTTTTTATACAATGTTATTTTTATACATAAAAATTTTATTTTTATACAATATTTTTAATTTTTTAACTTTAAATTGTATTCTTACTAAATTCTTGTGTTCGAATTCTTATACGTTATGTATGTTTTGCTGAAGATGGCGTAGCAAAACTGAAAGATCTTCAGATTATTAAAGTATATTCTTCCACTTATGAATTGAGCTGTTTTATTTACATTTACATATAAATCGTAAGAGACAAAATTGTTACATTTTGAGATCTCTACAAGGATGTATAATTATATTTCAAATTGAGTATTTAAGAAATACTCAATTTTTTCAAAAATAGACATTACAAATTTACATTGTGCAATTGACAGTTCAGCAACCAGCATGGCATTATTTACTATCTAACATTGATTCTTTAGAGCCACTGGAAATTTTTTTTTTTTATCAGATGACAGTTTTTATTATTGTAATAAATGTCTGATTTAAAAGACTGCACTTAATTGTGATCAGAATTTATTGAAAAAAATGTTTGCTTTTTGAATACTGATGTCTCAGTTTCATAAACTAAAAATATTGAAATACAGGTGCTTCTCTACTTATGATAATTCAACTTGTGATAATCCAATCTTAGATAATCCTTACAACATTCAATAGCCATTCCATTGGCTATTTTCATACCATACTGGATAGAAATACTTTTTCTGTTTTATTAAATATTTATAATCAACCAATTGCTACATGGTAAAGTACAGGTAGACCTCGATTAGCGCGAATAATTGGTTCCACGAATTTCTCGCGCTAATTATTATAAAGGTTAATAATAAAATTAACAATGAGGGTGTTGTGTCGATGTACTTGGAGGAAACAGATAATTTAAATTTTTGTCTAATTCTATTCAATCAATGGCAGATAAGATACTTCTTCTGGAGAATAAATTGGCAGATTTAGATCAAACACATAAAATGCACTTATGAACAAAGAATGATCTAGTTGAGAATTTTGATTCTGTTGAGCGGATGCATAACAAAATTATTTCCCAAACTGAATCAGCTAACTTAATGATTCAACATAACCAATTATGCATAGATCAGATTAAATCTGCTGTTTCGAGTGCTAAAGATAGTAAATCTCACTCTAATCATGTAAACGACACATCTCATCTTCCAGTTCATTTCGAGAGTGTTAAAAAGAAAACTTTTGCCAAAATACTAAGTACAGAATCAACAATTAATACACAAGGAAAGAATGTTTCTAATAAGTCGATTAATGTCGAGAATAGTGCAATGTGTTTTACGAATCGTCAGAATATGCTTAAGATTATCAAACCTATTCATTCATACGATAAGATTTTTGTATCTTACTTACAGCCAGAAACTACTACTGAAGAAATCAAGAATTATATCTTGAATAACTGGGAATTTCTATTAGATTTCACAAATGTAAAACAAGATATCCTACATATGCATCTTTCTGTATATCCATACCTGATAATTTAACAAATTAGCTTCTTGATCGTAACTTTTGGCCAGAAAATATAATAGTGCGAAAATTTTATTTCAGTTCACAATCACAAGATCAATCTCGTCAAAGAGCAGTTAACATAGCAGAAAAGGAAAACGATCCATCACATATGACTAATCAAATAGAACCTGGCATAGATAGCTCTGGACTTCATAATCCTCTACAGCAGGGGTATCAAACTGGCGGCCTGTGGGCCGCATCTGGTCCTCGATGTGATTTTTTGTAGCCCTCAACGCTCTTAACTAAAATGAAAATCAGAACAATATGTTTTGAGATAATAGGAAATAACTGTCGCTTCGTAGCTGTCATATATTATAATACACTAGTTTGATTTTTATGAAATGTAAATTACTCAAGATTTTTTCTCGACTGGACTTATCGGACATATATGTACAGTTCATTCCAAAAAGTTTGTCACCTACTTCGCAGGGGCTGAGCTTACCAGAAGTTGATCGATTATAAAGTCTGTCAGTTCGAACCTGCATAGTGGAAGCTAAAAATGGACGCATCCGTTCTGACTAAGAATAGGGGTGAGGTATACGAATGAGATGAGTCGATTACAGCACTCTGAACTGAAAAAACTAATCGCTCACTATTTCAAGCAAGGCAAACTTTCTAGTTATGAATTGAGTAAACAGATAACAGTCTGTAATATCATTTTTTAAATTTTGAATATTGGTAATTATGAGTATATTTACAGATTTTTTAAATTTTAATATGCTAATATAAATATACCGTATTTGTTTGCCGCCATACATTATATATAAACTATATATAGAGTTTTTTTATATATTCCCGTCGAGGATAAGAATGAAATTTTATATGCATAAACATGAATTTTTGATATTTAAATTGAAAAAAGATTTCATATCGAGAATGGCAGCGATGTTTTATGAATTATAATAACTAGTTTTATTAGTAGTATATATACATCCGAAAAGACAATTATTTTAGTAAATCTGAAGCAAATGCATATTTATATATGACTAGTTCAAAATAATGATATAATTAATAAAGTATTTTATAAGAAATGATTTTTTAAAATGAAATTTTGTAAAAACAAAGATTAGCATTTACTGTATATCTTTACAAATCGAGTCCAATTGTTTTATAATGTTTTGGGTGAAAACAATAAAAATACAAAGCGAAAGATAGTTATAACTTTATTAAAATAAATAGAACATAATACGTAAATATAAGTAACAATTGAAATCTCTCATACTTTATACCGAACTTTCAGAAAGACATGGTAGAACATAAACTATAAGTTTGACTATCGAATACAAATATAAACTCTTATTAGAAAAATTAGCAGAAAACCAAAACAGATATAACACAAAATTCATTTTGACACTCACGTTCAATTTTTATATTTTCTTTTTTAAATCCGATGATTAAGTTGTCATGGAAACGAAACATATATCGTTTGGTTTTTATCATTTGGTCAATTAACGGATATTAAACACTTTATCAACGAGAATCGATTGGAACAGTTTTTAATTTTATTACAAACGCAGAAAGAAGCATACATTTTCAAATAAAACAATAAAATAAAATACTTCCTGTAGTCGCCATTATGTTATTGCTTTGCTTGGTGCTTTAACAACTTATCGCTTAATTACTCATTTAGTTACGACTATATAATGCTGCATTTTGCGTAAATTAATAACAACATAATTTAAATTGTAAATAATAAATTGAAACTTTCCTCATAAATGCTCAAAATCAATTTTCGGAAAAAATGATTGAACACCTGTCATTAAGCCTACCTAACCCTGTTGCTTAGAAAAATAAATGGAATTGTCCAAAGCTCTGCAAACTCAAATTTGCGCCTGAACCAATTAATCTCATTGGTTTGTAAGTATTGTAAGGAAGCTGAATATCTTCCGTTTAGATGATAATCTTTTTGGAACGAACTGTACAGATGACACTGATCTTTCAGATTGGAGACATAAACTAAATACTTTCCTGCAAGACTGCATCGTTTTGTGCGAAATTTCTTACCAGAAAACAAAGCCATAAATGAGAATCTGTATTTTTTGGATAGTCAAATATAATGATCAAGTTTCAAACAATCCCTCTTTGAAGGGCGTGTATAAAGAATGCACTAACAGGCTTCTTAAAGATTTATTTGTTGTGTTATTAACTTATTTAAAAATGTAAGTAGGTTAAGTTATTTGAATTTATAAAATTTTAATTTAAGCTTTTGTTTTTGTACAGAAAATGTGACTTAATGCTTAATAGAAAATTAAAGATTGATAGCAAGAAATAAAATTAAAAAATATATATATAATTAAAAGCAATTATGTAGTAATTGTATATTTTTGTAATAATTCATTTGATTACATAATGCTTTTAATTATCTTATTTCTGAATCCTTACTCTAAAATGTAATTTAAAAAAAATTTAAATGTGATGTGGTCCAGTGGCAATCTTACAGGCTCATTAAATGGCCCTTGAATTAAAATAAGTTTGACACGCCTGCTCTACAGAACTCATAGCAATTACAGATTAAATTCTGAAGAATTAGATCTGTTAATCTTTTTTATCAAAATGTGCAATCAGTTCGAAACAAGATCGACCGCCTTGAAGCTATTCTAGTGCTCGATTATTATATTATATGCCTAACTGAAACATGGTGTTCCGAAAACGATACTGATCTCTACTCACTGTATGATTCGTACGCATATACTTTGATAGAGACTCATAGAACTGACCATAGGAGTGGAGGCACTTCTATAGCTTATAAAAGTTCTTTCCCCTCTGCTGAGGTTTTACTAATTTTTTGTGATTCAGTTGTCATAAGCTTTGGAAAGTTAAAACTACTGGTTGCCTGCATTTACTTATTGCCTTCTGACTCTTCTGATGTTAAACTTATATTAATTAATAAGCTGGATTCTATTTTGAATACTTTTCTGGATTTTCATTTCATCATTTGTGGGGACTTTAATTTCAACAACATTACATGGCCTAATTATCATCCTGAATATTCTTACCTAATGGATATTCAACGCCCTTTTATTGATGATATTTACTTATCATATAACTTGCAACAAATCATTAACTTTCCTACTCAACATCAAAATTATCTTGATTTAATATTTACTACTGTTACTGATTGTTTCATAACCTGTACTCATGGTTTTTCTCTGACTATATGCCTCTATTGGTTATATCATTCTCCCTATTCAAAGTAAATGTTGATCCACAGATTATCTATTACACCGATTGGAAAAACTGTAATTGGGAAGATATCAATCAAATATGAATCTATAGTCCATTAACGTTAAGAAGAAAGCTGAAGTAAACAAACCGCATCACTGAGACATGTATTCTGTAGCCGACACAATCCGGCTGAGCCCTCCGCAGGGGTGAGCAGCCTGTGAAGGGCTTGTTTCGCCCCGCCACATAGTATTCTACCTGACCTATCTGTAATTGCTTATCACCTTGGAGGATCAGAATGATTCAATTCAAGATGATTTTATCACATATGAAGATGGACTCAATTCCAGAGATTTTACCACCTTGGAAAATTCAGATTCAAATTTGGACAATTTTAATCAGTTTAGAGATCCAGAGTTTCATTGGCTACTATTACTATTAAAATTACTACTACAGTCAATCGGGGGAACTTTGGACCACTTTTTAGCTTTTTTTCAAAATTTGACCATCTAAATACATTTGAAAAGAATTCATACATGAACCGTTGGAATTTATATTCATGGAAGTTATGCCTTTTATATAAACTGTAAAGGGAATTTGTATTATTTAGCAGGCAAGCTATTTTATAGTGGCCCAAAGTTACCTTTAGAATTGGGTAACTTTGGACCACGTGTTAAAAATCAATTGTAATTTATTTATTTCTGCAAATTTGAAGTCCAGGACAACTATGAACCACATTTAGAATCTAACAAATATGATTATGAGAAAAAAATTGCCTTAGCTAGCTGTATCCAGAAATTTTTAATATATTAAGTAGGGTACATTTTTGTTACTATTAAAAAAACTGTAATTTCATTATGATAACTTTATTTAATCTATTTTTACTATCATTTCATTATGATAACTTTATTTAATATATTTTTACTATCAAAAAAAATTTCTTCATGGTGTTTTGTCCCTGAAACTATTATTTTTGCCTACTTGAAGAATTAAACTTAGATATAAAATAAACTAAATTAAAATATCATGTAATAAATAAGAATTAAGATAATGTAAATAAGAAATATTTTATGTATTATATTATTATAGTAAAATATTTTCATAAACAAAATTATTATATGTTTTATATTATTACAAATTACTGGAAAAAAATCACAGGAAAAAAAACTTTTAAATCACAGAAAAATTAATAAAAATCATTGTTAAACTTTGATACAATTTAAATTTTAATCATAGCAAAATTTACTATAAGTGAAAAGTTCATTAGTTTTCCATTTCCCTAACAATAAATATCAACCCCAATTCTGAATTGTCCTATACTGCTAATAGGAATGACGATGTCATATTTTAAAGGTTTATTTATAGCTACTAGTTAGACATTTACTTATATTAGATTGTTATTTTGGTGAATGACTTCTGTTATTTGGCCAGAAAAAATTACTCTTTCATACTTAAAATTTCAAATTTTTTCCACATAATTCAGTGGCCTATCACAATGAGTTATATTTTTCTTTTATATTTTATAATCTAATTTTTATATAGAATTAATTTTCAGTTATTTTGACTAGCGCTCATCTAATATATGAATAAAATATACTAGTTGTGCTAAAATAATGCACTGACTTGAAAATAAATGAAATTAAACTAGCAGGTTAACCACTCGCCCGGTCCAAAGTTGTCCATAATTCAGACATATTTCAACATGTGTGCAAATTTCTCTTTATATCAATATATTTATAATGTCAAGCACACTAGTTTCATAAGATTACTAATATTTAGACGGTAAGAATCAACGCTATACAGTTATTTAGTACATTTTTAAGCTATAGATATCTGTAATTTCAAGTTGAATATACCATTTGACAAACGTGTTTTTCAATAGGTGTTCTTGAGAAGTCTAGTGAGAGTTTTGTGAAGTATTCTGGGATTTAAGCTAATCAACAAACAGTAGTAATATAAGTATTGTACGTTATAAAAAATTAGTGAGGCTATATCTAATCTGTAAAAAGTACAAACAAAGAAATAATGCATAGTTACATGGTGGTCCAAAGTTACCCCCACTGGTCCAAAGTTCACCCGATTGACTATACTGTCAATCATTTTTGATTTTTTATCTTATGATAAAGTTATCAAAACATAAAGAAATACTTGTACCAGAAATATGATATTAGCCAGTATAGTGAGCCCTGTCCAGGATATATTTCTACATTAGAATTTCATCTGGTTATTATATTCATAAAATTAATAAGCAAAAAAACATTTTATTCTTAAATATATAAAGTTTTTAATATACACCATCTTCAGTGTACTTCTTAGAACTAGAGAACATTTTTCAAATATATGCGTTAATAGAATACAAATGTAAAATTAAGGGAAATTTTATAACATTAGAAATACATTTAAAAGTTGGGTTATAAATAAAGTCCATTAGTTTAACTAATTATTATTATATTCTAATGATACATAGTTAAAATAATTACATAAAAATAATAAAAATCATCAAAACATTTTAGACATTTTTCATAGCATACAGCCATGCAGTCATGTAGGATTTGGCATATATGATAAGTTGCCATTGATAATTTACAAACAAAAAAATTTTACAAGCAGATCTGTGGAGTATCAATTGGCAGCCCAATGGTGGGCATATTAGCAAAGATACTCATTAGAACTATAGGGGATAAAATTCTATCAAAGACTGAATCTGAATATAAAATATATTTTAGATATATGAATGATGTATTTGTAATTTGGAGATATATGGACAAAACCCATGACTGAGAAGAAGTCTTCACAGGCAAAGCATGTAATTAAGCTTTAAAGGCAAAGCAAAATAGTAGTCATATTGTCCATTTTTTAAATGTTATAATAGAAATAAAAGAATAGCATAAAGGTTTATAGAAAATCTTCTTATAGTTCCATTACTATCCCATCTTAATCAAATGACCGAATAAATTTTAAAAGAATAAACCTAAATTATCAAGCCAAATTTTAGCCCTTGAAACCGTAACGGAATAATTTTAATGATTTGAAATAATTTGAACTAATGTTAGCGCCATCTCGTAATTAGAATAATTATTAATTTTACAAATCAATGAGTGGCGCCATCTATTAATTAATAATTGAACTAGAATTTTTAACTAATTTATCCGAAGAAAAAATCTGCCTCGGCCCGGGATCGAACCGGGGACCTTTGGGCTAACGTCCCAACGTCATAACCGCTAGACCACCGAGGCCAACAAGCAGATTGATTCTTCGGACAGTTATATTAATTTAGAATGATTTTTGATTACTTACATTGGACTTTTGCCGATAGATCCAGTCCCCTTTTTATCCATAAAACTTCGAATGAGCCTTGGCATATAAAGATGGCCTCTTTTAGGGCCCTGATTAATAGGATATTTACACACTGTAGCACATGGGAGAGTACAAAAACTGAGCTCAACTGGATCACTAAACAGGCTGTAGTGCATGGTTACAGCCGAAAGCATATAATAAGATTATGGGAAGAAATTAATAGTAAGAGAAGAAGAAATGATAGAGAGCAACAGAATAAGGAGGGTGATGAAGAAGAGTTTCAGAAATCATATACGGTGGAGACTAGTTCACTTTTTGGGAGGTATAAAAAGATGATAGAGGAGGCTACAGGAAGAAAGTTGGTTTTTTTGAGGAGAAATACTGTTTTCAACGTTACCAGAAATGATACAGATAGAAGAAACCCACTGTGAATGCCTGGTATATATGAGATTAAGAATGTTACCAGAAATGATACAGATAGAAGAAACCCACTGTGGATGCCTGGTATATATGAGATTAAGATAGATAACAGGGATACTGGATACAGTGAGGTTTATATCAGCTCGACAGCGAGATCAATTAGTAAGAGGATTCATGAACATAGGGCGGACAGAGAGAGAGGAAATGGTAATATGGCCCTAGCGCAGAGGCTGATAGCATATGACGCTACACCCAAGTGGGATGAAGCAAAAATGGTTAGGGTTGTAGGAGACCCAAGAAAGCTGATGGTAGTGGAAGTGACATAAAACACAGAAACAACTTGCTTAATATAATATAGTTCAATACAGCTCTTTAGCAAGTACAAAATTTTATTCTGGCATAACGTATTCGAACCCTAAGCGGTTCCTCTTCAGTGCCTCTCACTTGGTATTGAACTATATTATAGTGGAAGCAATTGCAATACACACTAAGAAAGCCACCGGAGAGAAAGTTATTAACTACAATGAGCCATTTAAGTTAAGCCTGGCATGGGAGTATTGCTTTAAATTGGAAACAGTGTCTAATTTCTACATCAGAAACTGTGCTCGGTGTTAAAATTTGTGGTAAAACCAGGTTAAAAAACTTTTTTGTATTATTGTGTCTTTTGCTATGGATATTTGTAATGAATGTACGACGAATTGTGGACTAATTTTTGCTATGACTTGGTGCGCAGATAATGTGTGTTTTTTGCGTTTGATGCAAGAAGCTGTGAGAGTTTTTTAAATAGTTTTGGTGATCTGTTTTTGTTGTGACTAGTTATGGTAAGATTGATTGACGTCGGGCAAGACCTGTTAAATTATTACATAATGGTTTGAGAAAAAGAAAAACTGTTGACTTTGCCCACTAGGGGAGGTGCAGCTTTATTGTTTTTAGAGAGACAATTTAAATCGCTAACGGTCAGTGGAGCTTTTAAGTCGAACTACTGAGGAGGGCTTGGTTGAGCCAACAGTGCACTATAGTGAATCCGTTTGTTTTTTGACGATTACGGATTGTTCTTTCCCTGCCCAAGTGAGCTGAAATTATATTATTATTTTAGTAGTTGTGGAAATTATGGACCAGTGTAATAAAGAGGTTACATTACATTATAGTATTTAAGCTTTGTATTTAATATGATGTCATAGATGTTTTAATTTTCAAAATGTTAAAGAATTCATATGTTCGAACCAAGTTCTATGTTCTAGAATTAAACAGTAATTGAATGTGTAAGCTGATGAGGGCATACTATAGCCAAAAACGTTACTGAAAATAAAATTTCGTATGTGTTATATGATTAAGTGGCCTGCTCGTGTGTGCTAGTATTAAGCTTCTTTCTAGTTATAGCTTTTAAGAACAGTTAAAAAATCGTATGCATTTAGAAGGATATAATATAGAACATTGTTTTAAAAAATATTAAAGTTGCTATGGCAACCAAACGTATAGAGTTAGCGTTATATAATCAAAAAAACTATTTTATAAATAGTGACTAATAACATACAGAACAAGAAGAAAAGATAATATATTTACATGTAAAATAAAATTAAAAAACTAAAAGACGATATTGATTAGAATCGTACATAAGTGGGTACATATACAATTGGAAAACAGTTCATGGAGAGGTGGGTATCGAAGCGGAACATTGTCCTCCACTCGTAATACGGTTGCTCTTGCCATATTTGTTGTTTAATGCATATCTCCAGGCTTGCGGCAGTTCCCAGGCTATCCTATCATTGATTAAATTCTCCGAGTCTTTCCTTCTGATAATTTCCAGTGTCTCCGTAATTATAGGCTGGGTGCACGGTGGTACTGTTCTCACAACTTTCGCTTCATTCCAAGATATTTCTATGTCACTGGAGAAGGCTTCTATTGCAAGGGATGTTGTTAGATTAGCATTGGCGATATCTCTTTTATGTTCTTCTAGTCTTTTATTTAAAGGCCTCATTGTGACACAAATATACGCAGCATCCTGATTAGTATGGGCGTCTTTAACAGGTATTTTGTATACACCCTTGCATTCTCGTTCTGTAAGTGGGTCCTTATCATTGCGGAGGGTGTTAAACAGGGTCGGAGTCCGCTTTGGAGCAAGTTTTTTATTTGCTTTTGTAGCTATATTCTTCATTATCTTTAGATTTTTTAGGTGGTAGGGTACTGGGAGGTATTTTTGCTCGATATTTCTAGTATTATTCTGAGTTTGGATGTTATCTTGAATTCTTCGTTCTACATCACATCTTATTTGTTCTAGGAAACATCTGCTGTACCCATGTTGTAAGCCAATAGTTTGTATATATTGTAGTTCTTTGGTCAAGTCATCATTGTGGGTGCAATAGGTGAGGGCTCTCCTAAAGAGGCTTCTAATGGCAGCTTTTTTGTAGGCGATAGGGTCGTTGGACCAGTTTGGGATTAATACAGGCTGGTAAGATGGCTTCCTATAGATGCTTAACTTTAAAATTTTCTTTAAAATTTGGTAGATATTTTCTAAATGATCTGATATATATTTTTACTAAATACAATATGTTCTATGAATTTAAGATCAAAAATCATTATTTTTGGTTTTATATTATAAATACACTCATCCCTCGATTTACATGGTAGATACGTTCCTGGAAACATAGTGCAAACCGAAACCGTGTAAAATGAGATGCAGAATTCATACAAAATAGTAGGATATCTTTCGTGTAAAACAAGACGCAGAATTCATACAAAATAGAAGGATATGTTCATGTGCAAACCGAAACCTGTAAAACAAGATGCAGAATTCATACAAAATAGAAGGATATGTTCAATCGTAAAATGAGACACAGAATTCATACAAAATAGAAGGATATGTTCAATTTAACTGTCATGTAAATCAATCTAAAGAAATTAATGAAAAGTCGAGAATATGTTCTTTATGCCAATCTATCTATAAAAGATAATGAAGAGTCGAGGATATGTTTTTTATAACCGTGTCGAAAATAAAGAAAAGTCGAAGATATGTTCTTTATAATTGTAAAATGAGGAGATAATGAAAAATTGAGGATAGGTACTTTATAACCGTGTAAAATGAGATAAGGATTAAAGGAAAAAAGGAAATTGGTTCATTAATTTTTAGACACAATTTAATGCTTATACTTTTTCAACTTATTTTTGTGCGACACAGTTTTCTAAGCGTCTCGCAATAACGTGCAGTGTTGACTGTTTGTCCGCGTGCCATGAAATCCACCAGCAAAACGCCGTGTCGATCCCAAAACACTGTACACATCAATTTGCGACACGTGATTAGTGGCTTGGAATATCCAACCATCATCAGTACTATACATAGAAAAAGGCTTTACAAATTGGCAAGAATAAATTTCAAATAACATGACAGTTCTAAGCACAAAGAACCACATTCAAATATCATTTAAAATAAATTCAAAACTGCATGCTTGAGTTCTCATTGCATGATTACTTGACTAAGATGAGATATTATGATGCTAATATAAATAATTACTAAATTAAAACCAAACAAAATAAATAAAAGACTAAAAATTAATTATAAAAATAATAAGTCTGGAGCAGTAGTCAGCTTTGTACTTTCTTTTGTAAGGATATTCATTGGGCAAATAATCCTATGCATTTTTCTTGACTGCAAATTTCCAGGTATTAGGCAAACTCTCCCATGGTCATTAGTTCATCATGCTCCTGTGCTAGCTCCTTTCTAAAATCACTAGTTAGCCCTTGGTTACTATGTGCCCAAATATACCAAAAACAAAACATGTTTCTTATCTGTCAAATTTAAGATGCTTTTGCTTGTTTTTTTTTTCCTCCAGACCAAACTTCGAAATTTTCTTTATATGAAATTGGCAACTAACAAACTCGATTTACTGATTTAGTTATTTAGGTAATAATTATAATTTTTATCTTAATATAACAAATTATAATTTCTGAAATAAATAAAATATTATTTAAATTCTGAAATAAATTAAATATTATTTAAATGCATAATTTATGTAGCCTCAACGCGCCAAATGCAAACTGAACTCACGATCCGGGGAACAACCAACATTTTTCCATCGAAAAAGACAGAAATTGAAGTCAAATAACAAAAAGAAGTATACAACACATAAATAGGGTGAACTACGAAATTTAAAGCAACTTTATAAAAAGATTGGGATTTAGTTTTCTAAAAGACGCAATTAAAGATTTGAAGTGAGAGGAGTTGAGTTTAGGTTTTCTAAAAGACGCAATTAAAGATTCGAAGCGAGAGAAAATAGTAAGCGATTAAAGATTCCAAGCGAGAGAAAATAGTAACGGCGACACTTCTGGCGCGGGAGTTCGCACATGTGCAAAAACATGGACACCACACGCTTGTTCCTTTATTATATATGATGATTACGACTTTCGTCATCTAATTGTTATATTTTAAATTCGTTCGTAATTTTATTTATTAATAAATTTATGTGAATGCAACTACATATTATATAGCCAGCCTTGCCTTTAGTTCCTCTCCAGTACTCGATATCTACGGACATGCAATTTTGTAAAAAAATATCTTTTTTTTCTGAAAAATAAATTTTAATTCTTACTATAAATTTTTAAATACCTATACACGTTCCTCAATGATTTAAAATACATGTAATGCAATATAGATAAGTTTTGAGAGAGGGGGGAAAAAATACAAGTTTATAATTTTGATATTTTCCAAGATTCATTATAATTATTCCCATTGGTTTTTAGTTTGATTAGTGCGGTTTTGATATGTGCGATGTATTGCGAAGATTTATTAACCGCGCTAATCAAGCGATTCCTGTATTTTAATTAAAAATCGTTTTAGTTAAACTTTCAAAACAATTTGTATAAATTTTAAAATTTTAAGGTTAGGTTAATTAGTTTACGCCGCCATATCCTCATGGGATATATACTGTATCTGGCGGCGGCCACTTGTAGACCCCATCACAGGCTGTCCAACACCCGTAATGGGGTCAACCGGATGGTTGAAATCACAGGCTGGCCAACACCCGTAATGGGGTCAACCGGATGGTTGAAGATGGAGTTCAACTGGGCCGGGCCCGGACCCTCTCCTGAAAATGAAAAACTGGAGGTGTGGGACCCGGATCCTCCAGGGTGGTAAGCCAAAGCTTTACCACGCGGCCATCCGGGCCGACAATTTAGTTCGAAATGTCATTATTACGAAACGACTTATTTATTTCCCGAAAATTTTAAGACATTTAAAAATTACAAGTAAAGCATTGAAACTTGAAAATTTTTATAAAAGTGTTGCTATTTTTTTTATTAATGACTCGTTCTTAAATTCATATTTGCTTTTTTATGCTTCAAAAACACATTTTTCATTTTGGCATAATTTATGTTTTAAATTTAATTTAATAAATTTTAATATTTCTTAATTATGTATTGTATTTGAATTTGTTCTATGTAAGTTAAACATCGCGTTTATGTCTCTTAAGCCCCACAGACACTAAAGGATTTCGGAACTGCAGTGTTCATAAATTAGATAAGAACGTTTGGTAAGAATCAATTCAATAAAATAAATGTATATATAACAAATATTAGATTATGGTTAAGCCGCCATATCCTCATGGGATATTCTTTATCTGGCGGCGGCCACTTGTAGAGCCCATCACAGGCTGGCCAACACCCCTGATAGGACCAACCGTATGGTTGAAGGATGGGATTCAACAGGCCGGGCCCGGACCCCTCCTGAAAAACTGGAGGTGTCTGATAGGGCCAACCGTATGGTTGAAGGATGGAATTCAACAGGCCGGGCCCGGACCCCTCCTGAAAAACTGGAGGTGTGGCCCGGATCCTCCAGGTGGTAAGCCACAGCTTTACCACGCGGCCATCCGGCCGACACAAATATTAGTTATAATATATATTTGTAGTATGCTTCTATACGAAATAAATGCATGTGAAATATATAATAAATAATGTTTGAAATTATTGTTAAGATTACCAGAAAAAAACTGATGCGGCTCTCATTGACCCAAAAAGAAACTAATTGCGGCTCTCAAATATTTGAAATTCTCCTATGTGGCTTTTAGTGACATGAAGTTTGGCCACTCCTGATATATACCAATAAGTTTAAATTATTAACAATGTGATTGCAGTATTTGTATTATATCATTTTTGATATAATATCATATTCTGCCATTTTTTTCTGGATCCGCCACTAAGCATTTATATCTGTATTTGTAAGTATATATCTTCAATGTTATATTTCAAAAAATTATTCAGTCGAATTCAATTATATTTAGGTTTTTTTGTCAACACGCGATGCCATTTTTCATTTTTTAAAAATGCCATGGATACATCCATGAAAAATACTAACAAGGAGACGACAAACTTGCATGGGTCAATTTTTGATAATTTCCGGTAAATTCGATTCATTTCCCCTCTATGTGTCATTTCCTAAAGTGGCACTCATTTTGGGAAATGATACATAGAGGGGAAATGAATACTACCGCTTTTATCTCTTTTATGAGAAAACCCAAATTTAAATTTTGGCGAACGAATGACGCCTCTTTAGAAAAAAAACCTATTTTGTTGGGGCTTCGATGGCTCAGCTGCTAGACCGCGCATTTTCGATGTTCTCAAAGATTGTTGGATGTTCGATGTAGTAGGTTCGCGTCCTTGATCTGCACCTACATAGATCGATAGTCTGCATTTATTTTATTTTTTTTTTTTGTGAAAAAAATTTTGTTATAAATATACAAATAAATAATAATGTTTATTTATTTTTTTTTTTGTGAGAAAAATTTTGTTATAAATATACAAATAAATAATAATGATTTTATCCAAGGGTATCAAACGCGCATTTTCGATGTTCTCAAAGATTGTTGGATGTTCGATGTAGTAGGTTCGCGTCCTTGATCTGCACCTACATAGATCGATAGTCTGCATTTATTTTATTTTTTTTTTTTGTGAAAAAAATTTTGTTATAAATATACAAATAAATAATAATGATTTTATCCAAGGGTATCAAATGAAAGATGATAGCCAATTGAATATTTAGGCAATAATTCCGCAATTGAATAATAAATTTAAAATATCAGAAATATTAGAATCACCAAGTTTCCCGATACAACGATTCATCACTTTGTTATACTGTATTAGTGTCTTCTTTAAGTGACAAACATTAATAAACCAAGAAACCTTATGTTGCTTATTATTTATAAAGTATCTGAAATGACAGGAAAAATACGATATTTTTGAAATTCAAAGCAGTAATATGATTTTTCATTTCAACCTCAATTTTAGTCTTGTAGTTTGAATTATTGATGCATAGTTTCCACATAATAGATCATCATATTTATAAGGAGTTAGAACTCTAGACTTATTACTTATTTTTCTGCGAAATTTTTTATCTATATAATTAATAAAAGTTTAAAAGATGTAATTTGAATATATTTTTCGTGAATCATCGTCAAATTTCCTTAATTAAACACTTAATTGATTTAAAATTAATAATAATCACACAGATTTACAAAAAACTTTTCCCACATTCAACTTGTTAAAATGGAGGACGTATACACTATAGTAAAATAAGTCGACCGCTCTCATTGGTTAATTAGTGCATATGCATGGCCGTCCATGATTGGCTTCCTGCAAATACGCACACCGGTATGTGAACAATACGAATGCGATCACTCGTGCGTGTTTCGCGTGGCATTGTAGACGCGCGCGTCTCGCTAACTCGCTGTAGGGTGAACCGGCCTTAATGCGGTAAAAAGCATTTTATAGTAGGTTTGTTCCTAATTCTGCTCTTGCCAATTAGCGTAAATAAACTTAAGAGCTTTTTTAACTTGCAGGTATGCTATTCCCCCGTTTCGGGGTAAGTGTAGGGAAGCTGACATTTTGTACGATTTTGTCGCAAATTTAAAATTTTCGAGGATGAATTATACGGTAATAACTGCGCAATGCGATTGTTAACGACCCTGTCAAATATTTTTACGATCGGTTGAAATACCTGCGTTTAAAGTCCAACTTTGCAAAAACCGCTCTGCACTTACCCCACTCCATCTTATCGCATTTAAGATAAAACGTCGATAATTAAATATTACTTTCCGTGTTACAGATTAACCTCGGATAATCGGGAGTCTACTTTATATGGTTATTCGAATAACACAATAAAGCTTATATAATTTAAAAGTATCTTTGCATACATAGAGTAAGTTCAGAAAATGCTCCGAGAAGTCTCCAATGGAGAAGATAAGGAATGACTTCACGAGCAGTGGAGATCACGAGACATCATGATTTGTTGAACGGTTGGGGGTATTTGGGGTAAGAGATCACGTTGTCTGACTATGTAACGTCATTCTTTATCATCTCCAGTGGAGACTTCTCGGAGCATTTGCTGAACCCACCCATAATAATAATATAGTGGAATAAAAATAACGAATAAAGAACAGTGGGCGGATTTAACAAAAACAGCCTGGTAGGCAGGACTGACTCAATATACGACCGAGCGGAGCGCCGCTAGGGACGCTGGCGCATTTTGTGTTTTATTATTATTATTATTATGTTATAATACATCAATGTGGGCATGGAGTAACTTCTGGTCAGAGTGCTATGTCGGACACGAGTCAAGACATAGCTACTTTTGATGTTTAATGGTGTGTTAACTAACTTGTCTATGTCAGTGCTGAGGAACTTTCTTACTATGTTGCATGTATTGAGTAGTGATGCTTTTTGTAGTAATGAGATGTAGATCTAGTGTTTTGAGGCTTTTGTGTAGGGTGTGAGGGAATGTATTGAGTAGTGATGCTTTTTGTAGTGTTATGTATGTCTTGGAATGTAATATAATGTTTTGAGGCTTTTGTGTAGTGTGTGAGAGATTACTCCGTTGAGGAAATAATGATGGGTACTGTGATTACCTTTTGCATTCTCCAGAGGCGTTTAATTTCTTGTGAGAGTTCTGTGTATTTGCTAATTTTTTGGGTGAATACACCCCGATGTTGTGTGTGTCTGGTATTGAGATGTCTATAATGTAGTTAACTTTTGTTGATGTGCCTGTGTCTGGTATTGAGATGTCTATAATGTAGGTAAAGATCGGAAGAGCCAACTTTGTTTTGTTTGTCTATGTTGTTATTGAGATGTCTATAATGTAGGTAACTTTGCTTTGCTTGTCTATGAGAGTGATGTCTGGTCTGTTGTGCTGTATGGTTTTGTCTGTTAGGATTGTTCTGTCATAATACATCTTGTGTTGAGTTTTCTAGGATTGTGTCTGGTATGTATTTGTAGTATGGTGTGTGTGTTTATTAATTTGTATTTGGTTGCAAGTTTTTGGTGTATTAGTGAGTTTTCTAGGATTGTGTCTGGTATGTATTTGTAGTATGGTGTGAGGATTGTGTTTGGTATGTATTTGTAGTATAGTGTGAGTGTGTTCATTAATTTGTGTTTGTTTGCAAGCTTTTGATGTATTATGTTTGCTACTTGCTTGTGTCTGCGCAGGTAATCTGTTTGTGCGAGCAGTTTGCAACCAGACGTAATGTGTTGAATTGTTTCAGCCGCTATGTGGCATTTCCTACAAGTGTCGGTTGTTAATATGCTCTCCTTTAGTATGTATTATTATTATTATTATAGTAAGACCAAGAGTAAGACACAATTATTTTTATACGTAATTTACCGGTGCCGCCCAGTCCGCTCACCGTTGTGTTCCTCTTCAAGTCGTCACACAGTGTGGCATTTCCTACAAGTGTCGGTTGTTAATATGCTCTCCTTTAGTATGTATTATTATTATTATTATAGTAAGACCAAGAGTAAGACACAATTATTTTTATACATAATTTACCGGTGCCGCCCAGTCCGCTCACCGTTGTGTTCCTCTTCAAGTCGTCACACAGAAATCTGTGATGACTTGAGGACCACAGAAATCTGTGGTTTTGATTGACGACATGAGGGGGCGCAAGAAAAATTTTCGCTCGGGGCGCTAAAAGCTCTTGACCCGGTATCGCTGGTATGTAAAAAGGTCCGAGTTATGCACCAGCAAATTGCTTCCGGGAAATTTTCAAAATGTTTCTTTCAGTCCTTTATCGATCAAAAAGAAAAAAAAATTGAAGGAAAATAAATCTAAATTTTGGCAATAATTTGCAATTTTAAATACACATTAATTGCATTTTTTTAATAATGTAATAGAGAACTCTTTGAAGATCGATCAAGATCCACATGACCCTCAGCCCGACTCGCCAGTGGCGTATCGATTGAAGTTGGAACGGAAATTTTAAAGATAGTAATGGCGCTATTAAGCAGTGACAAATTTTATAAAACCAACCAAGTAATCTGAAATCTTTCTTTCGGTGACGATAAATTAGAAGATTTGATAAATATGAATTCCTAGAAAATTAATATATATACAGTATTTTATATATATATTTTTTGATATATGCAAGAATAACGGATTTCGTCACGTCGCGTCACTAGCCGTCCAGGTCATGTGACTCGAGTTAAAAGATCTGACCGGGCATTAACAGACCATCAGGAACATCGCAATAATTGAATGGAAAGACATCCGGATAGATGCAAGGTGAGTTCTGTTTCGCATAATAGAGATCCAAATATGTCCGAAATTATAAAGAAAAAATAAAATCAAGAAGATTTTTCGAATATATAACGTATAAAACTTAATTTTTTTTTCTTTCTTAATAAATTACGTATTAATTTTTTACCGAAAGACTATCGATGAAAATATATTTATAGAATTTTCTCTTCGGAAATATGATTAACTAATTCGAATTTATGGGTTTATTAAAAATTCGAAGAGATGAAGAATCATCGCAAAAAAAAAATTATTTTTTATTACATCGATAATTTCTGAATCCATTTTTTGTTTTTATCGATGGCTTTAAGAAGAACTAAACACGAAGAAAAATAACAAGGTTATCTTCTAGAACTGAATTAGGTATCCTGAATTATCAGATAGAGAACAAATCATAAAATTTTTTTCCAAAATATATATCTATATATATATTTCACGATATTATACAGTAATTATTATTTTATTCGTGTAAAAAAAAAATAATTACTATCTAACGTATAAGAATGGATCTGCTTGATAGCAATAGTGGGCGGATAAAAACGTTTTTTTTACTCGCTAATATGTAGATTTAGAACGATATCGACCGATTTCGAACATGAGATTTAGGGATTCGGATGAAAATAATTATCAGCGAACTCAAAACCTTATCGATTGACTAGTTTCCAGTCTGTAAGATTTTTGGTAGGATTCTACATGGACTGCTTCGCGCTTTCGCGGCGCCGTGCGCGTATATTAAAGTCGATGATAATATGCATGTGAACGCGTACTAACATCTACTTCATCGAGCACGAATAAAACGAAAAGGCATTAAGGAGCGCTATAATGCGACTTATTATTCGTAGACGCGTAGCACTAGGATCAGATGCGAAAAACGAGGCTGTCAAAGTATAATCCTACCAGATTTTTTTATATTTCTCGTATCGATGGTTTTTAAGAGCCAATACTAACAACAGAATGTTTATTTTTAGATGAGGTGGAGTCTTTTCTTTCTTGCCGGTTTCTTTCTAAACGCCATCGACTGTCTAACTGAAAAGGAAAAGGAAGAAAAGGAAACGCTATTCCGGCACCCTACTCAATTTACAGGAGAAGGGCGGGAACATAAAGAACTTCCTGAAGATTATTGGAAAATACACTCTTCACCACCGACGCCCATTTGGTTGGGTCAGCCTAACCATCATCACTCTTCACCGAAATCGTTGCTATTCATCGGTCGCCGGAGGAAGAGACAAGTAGGTGGTAAGTACCACTTTTACTTTCGCCTGGGAAGAAACCATTCCGGTAGTAGGAGCCGGAAAGGCTAAATGGTAGATTACCTAGTGATGGAAGATGCGATGTCGCGTCGCATCGCATCGTATCGGCAGCGCGACGTCGCCTATATAGTAGGCTTTTTTTAATGAATTCACAGCTTCTCCAGAACATGATGTAAAGATCGCTTAACATGAATATTTTGTTTAAAGATTCGTGTTATTCGATGTATTTTCTTTAAAAAGTCTACTATATAGGTGACGCCGCGCAACCGCATGCGACGCGATACATCTTCTTTCAGGAGGTAATCTACTATTTTGCCACCGGAAGGGAATGGATAAGCATTGTGAATTGGCATTCACAATGCTTTCTCTCCGATTAGAGTATAATTATAAAACACATCCAAAATATTTATCTCGAATCTCTTATCGGCCGATTGAAAAACCAGGAATAAGAAAATCGATATCGCTAGTGTACAGTATTAATTGCAGTAAAATGACTATTAAAATGCATACATTAGAATACAACAAAAAATAAAGTCGTTTTTCCTTTTATATTGGCAGAAGATCGAAAAATGGTCACGTTTAAAGTGAATACTTGCCATTAACTTTCTTGTTTTAACAAAATTCGAATTCTGGAACGAATGCTTATCTCATGCTATTTATTATCCTGAATCGTCACAAATTAATTTTAGGAATATAAAAGGAATTAATGCTTCGTGGAACATACGACAATATTGACGAAAACGTTCAAGAGTAATAAGATTTCCATCGTTTATCTAGTTCGGAAAACCAGCAAGAAAATCTCTTTTGCCGTTGGAATGAATAAGCTTGTTTACTTTATCTAATTAAATCTAGAGTACAGATTTACAAACAGAAATGCAAATAAAGAAGTAAAGCAAATTAACATATTTGCAAAGAAATGATTCATTCGACCTTTACAATAGAATAGTCTATCTCTCTTCGAATAAGATAAATAAAAAGCTTCTCCGGATCGATAAAGTACAGGCTAACATCCAGTTACAGTACTGTACTCAGTTTTTTTTTTTTATGTTGGGTCGATATCTTTTTAGAGTACCGCGCCTATTTAGACACGAAGAAATTGCGATTCGCCCTTTATAAGAATCTAAATAGGGATTTTTTTTAACGAAAATTATAAGAATATTTAAATATTTGGCAAAAATTAGAATTTATTTGTATTTATTTTTACTATTTGTAGAAATAATAGCAAATTTTGCGTATATTATTATATCTCATTAGAATGAACCGATAGAAATTGAATTCGTAGTAATCTAAAGGTATGGAAGGGGTCCAATTGTCTGATTCTTATTATAGTAATCATTTCGACGAAATTAAACTCCCTGTAACTTTCGTTTTGAGTTAAATATGATTAATCTGATAATTATAATCGAGAAAAATATTCAGAAGTTTCAAATCCAGTTAATAAAATAACTAGAACAGTTTGAAAATAACAGAAGTCTGCAAAAAAGAGTCGTTTTTCTTCTCTGCAGACATTTCTGCAGATCTCACCGTTTAACTAATATCAATGAAATTTAATATAGAATTATTTCTTAAATTACTGGAGTTCCTCTAAAATTTTAAGCAGAATAGAGTTAAAATAAAAGACAGAAATAGTAATTCTTTCTGAATAACCAGATTTACAGATTTCCTTGTCCAAATGGATTGAAATAGAAGACAGAAATGGCAATTCTTTCTCAATAAACAGCTTTACAGATTGACTTGTCCAAATAGATTAAAATAAAAGACAGAAATGGTAATTCTTTCTCAATAAACAGTTTTACAAATTGCTTTGTCCAATTAGAATATTCCTGTACTCCAAATTTTATCAAAAATTTGGACTATAGGTATAGGCCTATATTCTAGCTCAATTAAAGTCGTCTAAAAATTTTGTCCCATTTGGGTTAAAATTAATCTGTAAAGGATTAGTTCTTTCTCTAGAAACGATTGATTAGAACCATCCTCCTCTTTTTAGATTTTTGAACTCTTGACATTTTGTAAAGTTGAAGACAGCATTAAAAAATAAGAGGGCATTGAGGATACTTTCAATGGTAATATTGATTGTCTTTACTGAATTTTATAAAATCTACTACTATGTTCGAAAGCTATTAACAACATTAATAAATTAAGCAAAAAATAGCATGATAATCTTATAATCTATTTAAAACAGTAATGATTAAAATTAGTATCTGTATTCATTAAATCTTTACAGTATTAGAATGAAATTCGTTTTATTATAGAAAGTCCTAGGTTGCTAGCGATTAAAAATTATAATTAAAAATATACAAATAATAAAAAATAAAAATAATACAGGGTGTTCCAAAATGATCTTTTACAACTTTGATCACGTATAATTCAAAAATGGGGATAGGTAGAAAGGTGCGGTTTGCGGAATAATGTTCACACACACTTAAAGTTTTAGTAGCCGTTTAACAGAGTTCAATGTGTGCGCCATCTGTAGCACGCAGCATATCTAAAGCGATATTCCAGTTCCTCCCATGTCCGGCCTAGCATGTCCTCATTAACGTGTGCATTGCTGCTCTGATGCGAGCTCGCAGTTCCTGCAGGTCCCGCACCGGGGTCCGATAGACAGTATCCTTCAGAAAGCCCCAAAGAAAAAATCTAATGGGGTTTTGTCTGGAGATTTTGGGGGCTAGAAAATGGGTTATCCTCTGCCAATCTAGCGACCTGTATCCTCCAAAGCCTTCCTAACAATCAAGGCCCAGTGAGGAGGTGCATCATCTTGCTGCAGCATGATGTCAGGTTGCAGTTACTTCGACCTGTGGAAATGCAAACTGTTCCAACATGTCCATATAAACAGTCGAGGTTATTGACGCAGTCTCAAAGGTCCAACATAACCCTATTAGATTTTTTTCTTTTGGGCTTTGTGAAGGATACTGTCTACCAGACCCCATGCGGAACCTGCAGGAACTGCGAGCTCGCATCAGAGCAGCAATGCATACGTTAATGAGGACATGCTAGGCCGGACATGGGAGGAACTGGAATATCGCTTTAGATATGCTGCGTGCTACAGATGGCGCACACATTGAACTCTGTTAAACGGCTACTAAAACTTTAGGTATGTGTGTGAACATTATGCTGCAAACCGCACCTTTCTACCTATCCCCATTTTTGAATTATACGTGATCAAAGTTGTAAAGATCATTTTGGAACACCCTTTACAATCAAATCGGGAAAACTCAGATAAAATGATCTCGAATGACAGAATGAAGTGTGAGAAAACGGGTAATCAAGTTGTGTACAGGAGTTTATCATTTTGTGGACAAATTGTCGCAATATTATAGATTTATCAATTAAAAAAGAATTAAATTTTCTAAACCTAGCAAGTTCTCATTGAGTTAAAAATATATTTATAATTGTAAAGAATTATTATAACTGATAATAGAATAAAATCGAAAGAATTACAGTCGCCAAGGGTGCTAATTTGTAATTTCAATTCGGATTAAGCCAATTAATCCTTACAAATATTTTTAATAAGCATAATAATAATGACATTTTGCATAGAATTAAATACCCACACAAAACAGAAAATTAGAATATAATGAAGTGTATTTTACATAATTTTTTTTTGTCTGTTATGTATTTTCAGATGAAGATGGAAAATGGCCCAAAGAAAAAATTGAGAACCAGCCAACACTTTTCAACGATAAAGACGATTATGACAGCTTTTTTAGAAACGAATATTACCGGATATTAGCTCAATCGTTTGCTAGCAGCAGGAAGAAGAGAGAAGTGAGGAAAAGAGTGGAGGATGCAAAAATAATGAATCGTCTCTCGTCTTCACAGCAAAAATTAAACGACGTTGAGAAGAGAGGTAAGCCGAAATATTTTTTTAAATTGTTCGCAGTGTTGCGTCACTGGAAATTAATTGTGACATCAACACTTTCGAGTGTTTAAAACTGTAAACTAACTGCAAGTATGTAAACTTGGGGAACGTTCATAAACTACGTCACTCTTTTGAGAGGAGAATGTCATAGATTGACGATAAATGATGTAGGGAGGGGAAGGAATCATGCGATTATGACGTCATGCAATAAAAATAGCGTGCTACATCTATATCATTAAAGGTTTTCCTTTATAAAATATAAAATGTTTGATTCACTGCTAGAAAAATAAAGAATATAAAGGAGATGCATTTGTTATAAAATGTATAACATGCATTCAATTGTTTGAAGGTTTATTTGGAAGTTGAATATGTGTAACAAATTATCAGTGTGAAATAATACCTATTTTCTATTAATTTATATATTTTTTTTATTTATTTTTATATAAAATCGGATAAAATATTTTTAAGTAAAAGTGAAGGGGTCTTCGAATTTGTGATGTCACGAAAAAGATGGTTAAGCTTGGTGTGACGAAAAATGACGGAGGAAATCAGAGTGTTCGAGATAGCATGACGTAGTTTATGGATGCTTCCTTATATATGAATCACAATGATATTAATATCATTTCAATATCCTGTAGAAAAAATTATAACTTAGAAAATAAACAATCCTCTAAATTGGAATGAGTTAAATTATTTGCTATAAAAAATATATACTGTATATTTTTGTCACTTGCATATCTTCACTTAGTTTTTAAAATTGTCACTTTAAATTTCGCTACTTGGATTTCATAACTGTCACTCGAATTTAATATGTCACTTCAATTTAATATACAGGGTGAAGAAAAACTTCGTCGTAAAATTTTGTGTACTGATAGGGGATCTCGAAACAAGTCGAAAATGTCTAATGAACATATGGTCTAAATGACACCGTTTTCGAGTTATAACCCTTTAAAGCTAGCAGTATGGCACCATCCAGTACACAAAGCGTCACGACGCACCTCGTTGCTAAGACGCGTCGCATTGCGTCGCTCCCTTCTTATAGTACGTTTCACGAGTCATGGTCGGGCTATGCGCAGTAAGGAAATGGGGCTCTGGAGTTGTTAAACAGGTTTCCGCTGTCGACCTCAGGTACACTTTCAGCTCGTACAGTACAGTATGTACTGTACGAACTGAAAGTGCGGGCTGTAACAATATGTTTTTCTCTACAAAGTTTTAATGATGATTTTAACTCTTTTCTTTTACAAAAAGAATAATTACGTAGCTTGCCCAGGCACTCCACTGACGTCATTGTAGATACTCTATCCCCGTAGTCATTACATAGACTCGTCTTTGCTACTGCGCATATAATTACCCCGGCTTGACTCGTGAAAAGGACTACTAACCCGGTAGTAAGTAGGAGAGCAACGCGACGCGTCGTGACGCTTTGTATAGTCGATGGTGATTGGTTACATTTAAAGGGATCAGTATACATAATTTTAAGACGAAGTTTTTCTTCACCCTGTGTGTTATTTAGATTCAATATTCTCTACTTAAATTTGTTAATTACCATATGGATATACTATTTGTCCTTTGAGTTTATTGTTTATAGCTTCGATTTAATATTTGTCTCATGACTTCATTCTTTATACAGCATAGGAATTATTATTAATTTTTATTAGTTAGATAATGCTATAACATCAAGTATTACTATTTTGTTTATTTAGATGAAATGTAAAGGTATTAAAACACGTATATGAAACAAAAAATCATAATATTTTTTTAGTCTGATTACAGTATTTAAATATATTAAAAAAGTAACCAACAAATCTATAAAAGCGCAAGTATATAAAAATTGTATTTGATACATACAATATCTAAAAAAAAATTATTATAAAAATATTGAATAATCAAAAATATAAAAGTGTGCAAGTACATTCATAAAAATTGTATTTGATACATACAATATCTAAAAAAAAAAATTATTATAAAAATATTGAATAATCAAAAATATAAAAGTGTGCAAGTACATCATCATAGAAACAAGGAATAATATTTATAAGCCTTTATAATATCTTTGAATCAATAAGGCCTTTCATGTTTTCCTTTTTTATAGCAGTGGTTTTCAAACTGTGGGGCACACCCCACTAGGGGGACGTGGAAGAATTCAAAAAAATATCATTTTTGAGACAAATAAATAAAAAATAAATTCAAATTGATGTCAAGAAAAAATTAATCAGCAAAGAAGGTTATAAATACAGTACAAATATTCATGTACCCAGAAACTTTCTTCTGTAGCTGTTTTAAAGACAAAATAACGATCTCATTTAGTGATTGAAAAAGAATTGCAAGTAGTGATATCTTCCATGACACCCGATTTGAGAGAATTTGTGCTGAAAAACAAGCCTACCCAGTGCATTAAATATTGTGTTGCATTAAAAATGTTCTATTTTTCGTTTTTTAGTAGGATTTGTTTAATTATATTAAAAATTATCACACTATAATATATATATATTTTATGTATAAGTCTTTATTTGTGTGCAAACACTAAATTATTGATAAATTTGAATAAAACATGAATGAAAATGAATCTGAAACAAATATACATTATATTGAAAGTGCGGTGCGTGACATAAAAAGTCGATTCGTCGGCTGCCGGCCCATATGATATGTCGAATTTTTTATGTCACGCACTACACTTTTTGTCACCGGCCCTTCTGACATTTGCCAGAACGCCCTTATGGCCAGTCCGCCCTTGTCTGCAATCACACTGTGCAGCTAAAAAGTTGCTTTCATTATGAAAAATGACATTATTGTTACTGAATGAATAAATTTAAATTCAACAAATGTTTCAAATGAATCAACTTTTATCTCTTCATGTTTCAACTTTTTTGAAGGAAATGTATAGTAGTTGTATTTGATGATGATATACGAGGGTCGTTCAAGTCAATCCGGGACTTTTTTTAAAAACAAATAGAAGAATACATTTCAAAGTGTTGAAAGTGGATTTATTTTTCCACATAACCTCCAGCTACAGTTATACACTATCCCAGCATTTAACTAACGCCTGGAATGCTTACAATGGTCTGGCAATGTCTTACAATGGTTCCGTCGAACCATTGTACGACGGAACCATTGTAAGACATCATCATTACTTCACTTCATCATCAGTGTTGAAATGTGTTCCTCCAAGGAATTCCTTCAAGGGCCCAAACAGACATCATTCTTCACTTCATCATCACTGTTGAAATGTGTTCTTCCAAGGAATTCCTTCAGGGGCCCAAACAGGTGGAAATCACTTGGCGCTAAGTCATGACTATAGGGGGTGTGGTAATATCTCCCAGCCGAGTTCCTGGATTGTTTGGAATGTGCGTTGAGCGGTATGCGGTCGTGCATTGTCTTGCAAAAAGAGAACACCCTTTGTGATCAAACCCGGACGTTTCTTCCGTAAACTCTTGTGCACATCACGCAGAACACGGCAGTAATACTCACTGTTGATAGTGACACCATGGGTAAAAAATCAATGTGAATAATTCCCTGTTTATCCCAGAATACACTTGCCATCACTTTACCAGCAACACAACTGTTCGAAATTTCTTGGGAGGTTGTGAGTCCGTATGCTTCCACTGCATCGATGCTCTTTTGGATTCTGGGGTGAAATGGTGAACCCATGTTTCGTCACATGTCATGATGCGATTCAGAAAATCCTGGCCTTCCCTTTCATAGCGTTCCTTCAGTTCTCTACAGACTTCAACTCTTCTGTTTCTGTCAAAAGCAGACAGCTGCTTTGGGACCGTGCACTCACTTTTCGGAACAACAAATGATCATGAATTATTGTGTTCACTGTTCCTAACAATAAATACACATAGTCCTTGACTTATAATGGAAATGGTGGATGGAGTTTGGTTTCAAACCCTGCTTTCATAATTTGAAATGATCAGAAATTGAAAATGTGCAAAATATATAGATTTTTTTTCACTTCTAATGTTTACCAGTACATTACATATTATCTTAATAAACATAAACAGAACAAAACTATAAGAATCAGACATCAAAAAGATGCTTTCTGTATTTCCTATAATTGGGTTAGGGATTTGAATTCATTGAATTCTATTGACCAATCACACGATTTATAAATTTTGTCATCATTGTAAGTCAGGATGGTTGTAAGTCAAAGACTACCTATATATTAACACAATTTCATTTACCAAAATAAATATATAGTATTACCATAAGAAGAAGTTGAAGCTTTAGCTTTTTCATTTTCAGCAGGATAAAGCTGAGAAAAAAGAAGTCTTTGAAATCTTCTTAAAAGATCAAGAGAAGCTGATTTTTCACTTCTATCAAAATAATCTCCTTTGCCCAATTCTGATGCCCTAAGATTTTCTGGAAAGTAACTTTGCAACTTTGATAATGTTTGGCATGCTATATTCCTAAAAAATACAATGTTTATATATTATGCCATAATGTAAATATTATCTTTGGAACATTTTTAATATTTAAATATTTAATATATAAGATAAATGTCAATTTAGAACTTATATCATAATAATAATTATTTATACAAAACCACAGAACACAACCAACAACCAATTCTAAGGATAAATATTCAAAAGCAGTTTGCAAATTGATGTTTTTAAAATTTTTATTTTTAAAATTATTATAATTCTATATGTTGCAAAAGAAGGCCAATTGTATTTAACAGAAAATATAGTTGCTATTGCATATTGTGTAAATAAAATACCTCAATGCAAAAATTATCATGTTTAAATTACTTAAATAATCTATCAGGAAAATTTAAATAAAAAACTGGTGGAAATATTGAAATAATAAACAAAAATTAAGTAATGCTAATAATTGTTAAATATAGTAACTATAAGCTTATATAAAAATGACAAAATTGATATAATATAGACATCTCCTGATTTGCATAAATCAAATTTCCATAAACTCAATTTATGCAAAACATATCGATATTATCAAAGAAAACAATTTTTACATTGTCATTACAATATAGTATATAGTGTGTGACCTATAATTTTATTTAGATGTGATCATCATCTGTCTTTTAAATTTCATACTGAAATGATACTAATAAAATTTGTCAAAAAAATTGTCTTCATAAAATGGTATTTACAAGGAATCAGAAACTCCCATGCTCTCCATTCTTGGCTTTTGACAACTATAGTACACCCATTTCTGTTTTTACACGAACTTCTTTTACACGATTTTGATTTAACATGAATTAGAAAAAAAATTTAATTCTATTTTTACACGACTTATTTTGATTTAACACGATCAACCCAAATTCTAAGAAGAAAATTTTGCTTTACTTTTATTTTTATAACTGCGACATTGGAGACAAGGAATTAATTTTGTGTAAAAGTCAATAAATAGTAAGTTATAGTTTTAAAACCTTTGTTTTATTAACCTCTTAGCCTACAATATTGTCTCAGAGACATTGTAATTCGACCGGGCCAAATGTAACCAAAACATCTCAGAGAGTTTCACGGCTGATCAGGCTAAAAGCGACTTACTTGTTAGTACACTCAATTCCTTCACCACATTCGGATCTGCAGACATACTTTCTGAGAGATCTTGCAAAGTAAAGTTACTTATACCAGTTACTTAAATTGTAGGGCAAGGGGTTAATTATAACTGAAATATTTTTCGATAGCCCTTACATAATGTAACATAATTTACCTATAATCAAAGTGAAAAGGAAAGCAATCTCTTTGGATATTAAAATTCGAATTTTTTTTCCTTTTCAAATGATAATTTACTTTGTATGATACATGTGCAATCTTTATGAAATAAAATGCTTAAGATCCTAACATGAAAACTCATGGTTTATTGTATTATTTTTGCTGATTTCTTAGAACTGAAACCAATCTTCTATTTTTCCATAGATGCAATATATTTTTTTACACGAATTTTTTTACATATATTCTTCGGGAACGTATCTATCATGTAAAAACAGAATTAGGTGTATATAATGTTACATATTCCATATGTAACACTATACACTATATCAAAATCAGTTTCAAATCAATACAAAATCCAACTTCACTGATAGTCAAGTGGCAAAACTATTGCAGTTTTTTCCACAGACTTCCCACCTATGGAGGAGTCAGTCAAACTGTAGAAAATAAATATGATGAATCTGATCAGATTTCCCAAATAAATTATTCATTTATGCATCAGCAGCTAAATTGTACTTAGATAAAATATGGTAAGAATACAGTCAGGCAATCAAATTATTTGAGTTATT
Source organism: Olivierus martensii (assembly GCA_000484575.1). NCBI lineage: Eukaryota > Metazoa > Arthropoda > Arachnida > Scorpiones > Buthidae > Olivierus > Olivierus martensii. The sequence goes on from AYEL01075791.1 coordinate 101,822, forward strand.
TCTTTTGTTCAATAGCTCAATTATGTGTCATTTGATGGTTTCAATCACTCAAACTTATTGAATAAAGTACAGTTTATAAGAAATTCACAAAGCACTTTAAGCAGGAACAAAAACAAAATTTATGTAGTGATTAACTAATAATAAATTTTGTATTTGTTCCTGTTTAAAGTACTTTGTGAATTCCTTGTATTTCTTATAAGCAACAGAAGTTGGTAGTTTATGATATTAAAGTTTAATTACTGGATTGACAAAAGTGATTTGCTTCATTTTATTAAATATATATATGACCATCTTCCTCCAAATAATATTTTTTATAATGTTCTGCAATTTTATATCAGAGCTACAAACTTTATTCACTTAAATAAAATCAGAACTAAACTAACTAAAGTATCAGATCATTCTGGGTCCATGATGTCAAAACTTTTAATCTAAAATTCTAACTTTTATATTATTATTACTTTGTTTTTTCTATATTTATGTATATTTTAATGTTTATTTCTCTTCGAGTTATTCATGGTTTTATATAGTGAGGACTACCTGCATTATTTTTGGGTGATAGAAGCTTAAATAAATAATTATTTTATTATTATAACAAAAGTTAATGTTATTAGCAATTAGCAAATTGAAATAACTAGCACTTATAGCAGCTAAGATAAATAAGGATAAACTTTAATAACGTATAAAAATACTAACGTTTTTGGCATAACGCCATCATCAGGTACAAAAACTGAAAATTCGAATAAGATTCGAACAACAGAAGGAACAAGAAACAATGTTGCTATGGCAACCGCATTTTGTTACAAAAATTAACAATACATAAAACAGATTTAACTAATATAAATAGAAAATAAATAAATATAACAAGATTAATAAAATATAATACATATTAATGTACAAGAAAAACGTTTTTTTAACAATATAAAATTAGAATATGAAAACCTCTCAATTATTTTCTTTATTAATCGCATATCTCCAAGGCAGGGTGGATCCCAAGCGATTTTGTCATTTACCAGGTTTTCTTGTTTACTTCTCTTTAAAATTTCTAACAACTCCATGACGATAGGTGCTGTGCCTGGCTTTACCAGTCTTACAATGCTTGCCTCATCCCAAAGTATCATAAAATCTCTATTATAAGCTTCAATTGCTAGGGATGTTGATAGGTTGGCTTGTTTAATGTCACGTTTGTGTTCAAAGATTCTTTTACTTAGATTTCTACTGGTAACACCTAAGTCAAGCAAGATGTTGTTGCGTGCATTCATCCTTAATCGGAATTTTGTAGACTCCTTTTTTAGCTTGGGATCCACCCTGCCTTGGAGATATGCGATTAATAAAGAAAATAATTGAGACTTTTTCATATTCTAATTATATATTGTTAAAAAACGTTTTTCTTGTACATTAATATGTATTATATTTTATTAATCTTGTTATATTTATTTATTTTCTATTTATATTAGTTAAAACCTGTTTTATATATTGTTAATTTTTGTAACGAAATGCGGTTGCCATAGCAACATTGTTTCTTGTTTCTTCCGTTGTTCGAATCTTATTCAAATTTTCAGTTTTTGTACCTGATGATGGCATTATGCCGAAAACGTTAGTATTTTTGTACGTTTTTAAAGTTTATCCTTATTTATCTCAGCTGCTATAAGTGCAAGTTATTTCAATTTTCTAAGTATTGGAGTTTAAGCAGTTTCTAAAGTCTTTTATATATTAGAAATTACCATAAATTTAGAAATTATTATCAATAGTAAAGTTGTATGTTTCGTCTTCATCTTCATATCCTTGTCAGAGAGATAGAAGTATTCAAAAAAAGAGTACACAAACTATTGATCAAATTTCACCATATATTTCTATTCTTACACACTATATCAGCCTTCTTTACATAATCTTTTATTCCTTTATATTTCTTATTCCTTTATTCTTTTTATTTTAGGGCTTAAAATACCAGAATCCAAATTATTTTTTTCAATATTCAAATACAGTTATTGATACAAAAATACTGATTTTACAATTATTTAAAAATTAATGTTTATTTAAAAAATAATTGTTTATGATTTATTCACATAAAGATTATAAAATTGACAATAATATTTTTAATAATAGAATGAACTTTAAATATCACATGACATGATTATTGGTAAACTAAATTAAGCTATAGATCTTACTTGATGTAGCTTCAAAGACAACAACATATGCAGAATTTGGATTAATGCAATGGTTTTACTTTAAAATACTTAAATTATTTTTCAATTTTGATGAAGATTAAAGGTTTTATAAAATAAAAACAAAGTATAGAGAATTTATTACTTTTTACCTCATCATAGAAAACATCATAAAATCAAGACATCTTGAAAATTTCAATAAAATACATTAAAAATAAAGAAAATATTAGGATTTATATAAATATGCAAATTTTCAAAAATTCCAGTTCAAAATAACTCTAAGAGCTATGAAGTTGTTTTGAACTGGATTTTTGTAATAAGCAATGTACTGGTAAAGAATTTTTTCAAACAATTTATAGATATTAATGCATGTGCTGAGAAATAAAAACTACAGATCTTATGATATAAGTGTTAAAATCAAAGATATTAACTATTGTTATGAACAAGATTTTAAAGTTTTCAAAACATTGTGTTATAGTTATAAGAACTACTTAATACCCCGTTCGCACTACCTTAAGTTAAAGAACTTTAAGTTAAACTCGTTTAAGATAAAGACGTTTGTTATAGGAGGCGTTCGCACTCAACAATCACTAATGATCTTTAGTCTGAAATAACGTCATTTCCTCTGACGTTATAAGCTTACCTAAATACTGAAGTTAAATTTCCAATTTTATTCTAACTTCAAATGGTGTTCGAATGAAGCGATACTCTTTTAATCCCTCGGAAATTCTTTCATACACTTTTCTATTCCTTTTCTGACTTCTTAAGTCATTCAAATTGCTTTGCCACAATTGAATAAGTATTTTTACTAACTATTTTTACAATTTTTTTTTATTTTTACATCCGCCATTTTATTTTTAAAAAAGTGCCCCCTGCCTGTTTCCAAAGTTTTGACGTCACTAACGACGTTAAAACGTCTTTAAAGACGTTCTCGAAACACCTTTAACTTAACGATGTTGTGAAACATCGTTAAGTTAAAGACCAGTGTTCGCACTACTAATTTTAATTGTAGTTGGAACTTAAAGATCTTTATCTTTGCAAGTGCGAACGGGGTATAAGAATACATTCTAATATTCCTTGGAATGTATTCTTAGATATTCTGTGCATTATGCTGATTATGGTTGCTTATACAATCAAATAAATTGTTTACCTTATTTTGTGCATTAGAGAAGTTTATTTTACAATTCTTATTGTGTGATAAGCAGCTAATATTGAACTCATAATGAATAATTTTCAACCCACCTTAATAGTTGTTTAACAAGATGTAAAAGAGGAATTACTGAAGAATCATCCATATGAGAAGCTTGTTGGGTTCTTTTTGTTTCAGATTCTAATAAAGCTTGTTCAGTCATTAACTGTTCTCCACTCGTAGTCATTAATAGTTCTTTTTCTTGATCTTTACCTCTATATACTTCCTTTTCCTATTAACATAAAAATATTTTAAATAATTTGAAACATTTTACAAAAATAGCTTTTCTTTTGTAAATAATTTTTTCATCATTTAAATGATGACTGCAAACTGTAAATGCAAAAGATAAAATATATAAAAAGGAAGCTGAAATAATATGAAATATTAGTAGAATATTTAGAAGTATAAATATCCATAAGAAATGTTTATAATCCACAAAATAAAAAGACAAAAGCAATTCTTTTAAAAGAATACATTTTATTCAAATTAATTATGTTGAACAAAATTATTCCTACAAAGACATTTGTCATCCATTTTCAAGATCTTTACCAACCATTACCAATATTTAAGCTACATACATTAACACATTAAGGCAAATCAAGTATTGAATATGGAATATATAAAATTTAAAAAATATTATTTGCATGATAATAGTTGAGAATAACAGCACTAAACAGCAGTTAAAAATAATAACTAAAAATTTTAATGAAACATTTTCGATTGCTATAACCTAAAGTTCCTTCAAGCATTTTTGTTCCATCATTGATATGTGGTGTTAATATTTCAACACCTAAAGCCTTTATTGCTTCAAATGTTAGCCATCTTCAGCATTAAGAACAGAATACATTTCATTAAAATTTTTAGTTATTATTTTCAACTGCTATTATTCTCAATTATTATTAGTAGTAGTTAGTTAAAATAGTTGTTTGCATGATAATAGTAAATGTAAGCAATTATTAGTATTGTAAGCAATGTAAAATCATATAAATTAAATACTCTTATTACAATTTAATGTTCTTTGTAAATTATACAAATGTATATGATATAAGTAAGCAACAAAGGAGTAATGGATAAGATATCAACACAAAGTGAGATGAATCACTGACATTATCTTGGGAAATTCATGCAAATACTTAAATGAACTAAACTAAAATGAATAGAAATACTAAATAAATACAAATATCAAATGAATACAAATACAAATTTGTGAAAATATTTTATAATTAAACTAAAATGAATACAGTTAAAAGATTAGCAAATCATGTAAGAGATGCCCAACTATTTTTGAAACATTAAGAAATAGCAAGGAAAACTATGCAAGTTTACTACAGCCAGAGTTTATGTTATTCCCTGTGATAATTTAACTTAAATTAGAAAGAATTTATGATTTAATTATTTACAAAATGAAACGTGGAGAAAAATTAATAGAGCACTGTGAAGACATTAGGAAAGGGAAAATAAAAACAACCTTTGTAAAGCATTCATTAAAATGTGATAATTAATTATTAACTCAACAGATGATGGCACCATAGCCTTGATTTGAAAACTAATCATTAGAATTACAGTTTAATCAGAATTATTAAATAAGACTCAATTTGGCTTGAAATATTTGTTTTAATGTACTTTTCCTAGTTAGTTTCAATTAAAACTAACTAGGAGAATAACATTATTCTCCTAGTTAGTTTTTCAAGGAATAAATTGTTTTTCAAGAAATTTCTGTCCAGTCTACTTTACTCTAGGATATCTTGTATTGTTAAACAATTACTTGGTATACCAGTTAGAGCAAATCAGTTAAGATTATAGCTATTTTTGAATGAGAGAAGTCATTTTTTAGTCTTTGTCAGACTTTTTTAGTGTAAATTACCAAATTTTTGAATAAATTTAGATGAAAACTACTTAAATATAGAAAAATACATGTTACTTTAAAATATACTACTTAGAATCAAAAAATTTTAATAAACTTGTGATACTTTGAAGAAATTATATAATAATAATTCAGAAACGAAAAGTTGCATCATCATTGCTTTATAAAATATTCTAGATCATAAAATTTTAAAATATTGTTTCATTTATATGGCTATTAGTAAGTAGACTATTGAAGAAAACAATCCATAAATATTGCTAAATTTATTTATTTATGGATTATGGATTGTTTTCTTCAATATTCTTACTAATAGGCATATAAATGAAATATTTTTGAAACAGTCATGGAAAAAAATTATATAATTGCCATTCTAAAAATTCTGCTGCTTCTTTAAGAGCATTTTTCATTTTTTTATATTTTTGAAAATAAAATATAAAAAAAATAATTACATCATTATAAAGAGATATTTTTCTTCTTTCTCAGTGCCTTTTCCCATGCCTATTTGAGATTCAGCATTTTCTTTTATTAATCTTTTCCTCTATTCCTCTCTGCATTGGATCACTTCTAGTCTCTCCAGCCTCTCTCTCTCAGATGCTCTATTACTTCATCTTTCCATCTTAGTTGGGTCTTCCTCTTTTCCTTTTCTCCCCACTCCAAACTACTCTCTCTCTTTCCTACATACTCCTTACTCCATTGATTTACATGACCAAATCATCATGACTAATTTTGTTTGTATTTCTTCTAAAGAAATCCAAACAGAATGATCTTGAGATTGATTATTTAGACCTCAAAATTATTATGGTTAATGCCAATTACGTCACTAAAGTACTTCAAAAAGACACCTATCTACTACTCTTCATTAAAAATACATGTAATAATTAATGTATGTAAAATTGTTTAATCTGAATATTTAATATGTTATCTATAACTTGCATATTTTTGTTATCTTTAGATTTCTATGACTACAGAAATTTTGAAAACTGTCTGGACTGTATCTATCAGAATATTATTGAGTATTTTATGTATTGGTGAAGAGGGTTGAATTTTTTAACTAAGAGCATTCCAGTTAAAGTTAGTTTTTCCTTCTTTAAGAGTTGTGATGAGTTTATTTATCATTATCCTGCTTCTAATACTGTTTTACTTGACTATTTGTATAGAGTAGTGTACTACATTTGAATTTACAATTTAAGCAATATAAATTTTCCAAAAGTTTATATATTTTCTTAATAACCTTATCATTACCTGAATTCATTCATAATAAAGCTCTAATTTCTAATAGAGTTTTCTTAATATCACTTTCGTGATTTATATCTAAAAGATTTTTTTGATATATATATTTAGCAAAATTTTTAACTATGACTATAGTCATTTTACTAAAACTAATTTTATTTGAGATTGTTTTGTGATAAATTTTCACTGATAATGACGGTTAACCAAAACCGTTGTTATCCAAGGCACGATTCCCCATAAAATTTAATTGAAAATTGATTAATTCATTCCAGCTCTTCCCCACAACCATAGTAAATATTAAAAATGCAGATAAAACTCATTTAAAATGTCCTAAAAATATGGAAAATATCATTTATTTATTATATTTGTTACAAAATGTTAACATTAATAAAATGAATTATTCATGAAAACAGTTTTTAATTATTAATCTTCACCAGAAGGACAATTGGTCTCACTTTGGAGTTTTTTGACAAACAAATCCATAAATATTGATTAGCAGTTTATAGATTCAATGATAGATAAGATTTGATTTTGCCTTTTGATGGCAAATGAACAGTGGCACACACTGACTGATTTATTGTTTATATGAACTGTAGGATCTCAGACAGATGATGTTTTTTCTTCTAATGGAATTTGAAACTGCGACGTCACACCACTTGTGGATGTCAAGTAATATATAACACAAACAAACAATAGAATCAGACTTTGTTCGCAGAATTTAAATAATAATTGTCTAGAAATCGTCTTTAAGAAACTAAAAACTAGTGAACTGATGCACGCGTTTAGAAATCATCTTTAAGAAACTAAAAACTAGTGAACTGTTGCATGTGTGTTGCACATCTATTTTTAATTAATTAAATAATTTGTTTTCATTACTAAATGTTAATTATCATTTACTTAAATATATTTTTATATGATTATAGTTTTATTGTGCATCTATTTTTAATTAATTAAATAATTTGTTTTCATTACTATATGTTCCGTCTATTTTTAATTAATTAAATAATTTGTTTTCATTATTATATGTTATAAAAACTAGTGAACTGTTGCAAGTCTATTTTTAATTAATTAAATAATTTGTTTTCATTATTATATGTTAAATTATCAATTTGCTCGTCTATTTTTAATCAATTAAATAATTTGTTTTCATTATTATATGTTAATTATCATTTAGTTAAAAATTACTTTTTAATTAAATAATTAGTTTTCATTACTATATGTTAATTATCATTTACTTAAATATATTTTTATATGGTTATAATTTTATATATGTTAATTATCAATTACTTAAATATATTTTTATATGGTTATAATTTATAATGATATTGTCGGATTTGAATTGATTGTTAAAAAAGTAATGATTGACTAAGCTAATTAATTTGATAATGATATTGTCGGATCTGAGTTGATTGTGATAAAAATAATAATAATAATAATAATATTAATAATAATGAACCAATCACATGCCTACCAACACTATACAAAATTTTAACCTCATGTATCACCAACAAAATTGACTAGATTTTGAAGCAATTAGTTCAAAGTTATATTACAGGTAGTCTTCTATTTATGATGGGATTATGTTTTGATAACTCTATTGTAAGTCAAAAAAAATTGTAAGAAGAATAGAGTTATAATGGTAATAATTTGCATCAACATAAGAATCCCCAAATATCCACAATAATATCTAATTTGAAATAAAGTTATTGATAAATACAAGAAGTTTTTATTCAAACATCTTGTATTTATAGTTAATATATAAAAATAATAAAATTCATTTAATAGTAAAAGGAATGAATACAGTGAAATTTGGTATTAATATGGGCCATGAAGAACTGCTTATTATAACCATTATTCATTCTATCCAAGAACTTAAAAATACATAGAATTGAACCAATTCTTCAAGTTGATAAAATTGCTTTGAATTTAACCCAGATCTAGAGTCTATGTGGTAAAATTGTCTGTCATCCAGAATTAAAACTTCTAAGCTGGTAACTGACTGCTTTACCTTCTGTTACCAGCTGACATATATAATTGTAAACTTTTAATAAAACAGAAAAAGTATTTTCTAGCTAATCTGCTATTAAAATAATCAAGTTTGGAATATAAGAGCAATCATATGATTGAATTATCATAAATTGAATGATAAGTAAAGTAATATCTGTATATTAAACAAAGTAATATAAAACAAGATAAACCAAAAAAACAAAGCTTGAAAGTTTAATAATTTCTTATTAACAAAAACATTAAAAATAGTGTTTGGTTGACATAAAAAGCCATCTTTAGTTAATATTATGGAATATTGAATGAAATATTAAAGGATATAATTCAAAATAAATTTAAATATTTAAACAGCTTTAGGTTTTTCTTAATATATTTGAAGATATAACTGCATAGAGTGTATATAGTATATATATATATGTTATAAAACAAACTTTTCTCTGTTTGTTACTAATATTATATTGCAATAATAGTAAATCAGAATAAAGTAAATACAGTATAGTATGTTTATATTATATTTAAATTTGTCTGAAAAATATCTCAAGAATCAAATATTGTATAATATTGAAATTTTATGGCATTATTTATCAATATCCAAGATATATATAATTAATTTTGTTAGTCTAACATAGACTGTTATATAAAATTTCATTTTATATAACCAACTATGAAAATTTTTTGAAAATGCTTCTATTAATAAAAAATTATTAAAAAATTATTTTTAGCTTAATTGCTAAAAATAATTTAAATAAAAATTAATCGTCATCAGCTCAATGTTATGAACTGATGATGATTAATAAAATAACCAAAAGTACTTCTAATTGATTTGTTTCAATTTGAATATTATTTGAACACTTCTTTCTGACTGCTATTAATGCTAAGATTGGATGTTTTTTGTATGAAAGATTTTTTTTGTTTTTATATTTCAATGATGATAATCTACATCATAGTGTGAATGCACCCAGAATGCTAAAACTATTTAAAATTGAAATAACATAATGATTTTTGTACAATTTTGTAATATGTATGCTAAAATAAGACATAAAGTATTATTTTCATTAATTACAAATAATTTTCTTTTGAAATTAAACTAAGACTGTTATAGTAACATAATTAAGCATGTGACTTATCCATTTTAAAATGTACATAATGTCAAAAACTTCCAATAAACTACCATTATGATTATAAAACAATGGGACTGTTTATGATTAATTCTAGTTCACCAATAACATTTTACAAAATGAATTCTCATCTAATTACAAAAATCATCAGTCTCTTCTAATCTGTCCTGAAATTCATTAGAAAATTGTCCATTTGACCCTTTTCTGAAAATGTTTGAGAATCTCTGATCTAGATGATTTGACAGAATCTCACTAAATATTCGTATGCATAAGTTGGTGGATATTTGTTTCTAGCATAAGGAAAATTTGCAAAGGAAACAATTAACTCCTTACATGCATATTCTTAAGTTTCATTTATTAGTTCTTTAGAACAAAACTTCCATTTGAGAAAAGCATTAATATGTAACAAAGAAATCCACTATAGAAGTGAAAATTTCTTAATATATATTTTGGTTATGTATTTAATCATTATAACATCAATAATTTTTGAATGAGAACAAAGTAATAGCAATTCTTCCACAAAGCCATTGATCCAGAAATGTAGAAGTAACTTCGGAATATTGAAGATTGATTCAAATCAGTTTTAGACCTATAGATCTACACTAGAGATATCAGAAGGAAGTTTAGAATTTAGATTGTCCAGTATCACCATATTCACTTTTATCTATGCTGTTTCAAACAATTTTTTCAATTCAATCTAAGCTTACAGAAGCAGCAGTTTACCCTACTGCCCCATCAACTGGGCTGTTCTGATAATACCAATTCCTTCTATAGTAATTTGCTAGACTATTTGCTTGATTAGATAGAGTAGCTGTCCCCTGTGAGAAAGATAATCCTCTTTAGCCATGGTTGCACTGTGCAATTTTTTGCTGCATGCATAATTTTGCAACAACAATGGCAAGGAGTTGCAATCACCAAATAGTGATCACACTGGGAAATATAGCTTGCGATGCAACAAACAATCAGCCAATGAGAGTACGATAAAATCATCCATCCATCTTGTATGCATCAAAAATTTTCTCACTTTTCATTGGTTGCGAGCTTGCAACTATTGCCAGGAAAACAAACTCTCTTGTTTTCAAGTACAATTGAAATTGTGTGCTATTCAGGGAGGTTTAGAAGTTTGTTGGAAGAGCCAACGCTGTTGCAATCATGTGCGCTGCAAAAAATTGCACAATGTGACCATGGCTTTAGAGCAGTGATTCTCAATTTTTTTTTCATGGGCCACATGATTTGTTTGCTATATTGATTGGGCTGCAGCATGCTATATCAGCAGTTGGCAACCGGTTGGTGTCATGTGAAAAAATTTTATGAGTGCATCAGGAAGGACTTAACAAATTAATAATTTTTCAAGATTTAAAAAAAAAATTTTTATATCAGAATTTTTATTTTATTTTTTGCATATGGGAGAATAATTCCGCGTTTTCATTAAATTCATGACTATGCATTCCGGGCTGCAGGAAAAAGCTTGCCGGGCCACATGCAACCTGCGGGCTGCAGGTTGAGAATGGCTGCTTTAGAGTCACCATCTAAAATTTAAAAAATACATTCTGTAAAAATTTTATAAAAAAAACTAGAGAAAAGAAATAAGGTCACTATTTAGTTATCTTTTTAATACAGATGAAGCCAATTATGAGGTTTTGTCTGGTATCATATTACTTCAGTTTTTTTACTCATGTAACAAAAACTGAAGTAATATGATATCATTTAATCTTTAGCATAATATTTTGCACTCTAGGGTGCAAAATTGCAAATTCTAACAAATACCAGTAATATTAATTATAAATTAAATCTAACGGTTCTAACGACTCTGCAATTCCAGAGTTCGGCCTGAGCTCAGGTCTTTTACTACTTCCTAAATTAAATATATTAAATCAAACCAACATTTTACATCTAACTGGCAAAAACAAAATAAAACCAGAAAACTTGCAACTAGAAGTAGCAAACAAATGCGAGATCTAGAATGACAAAACGATGTTAGAAACTTACACTAATAAAGTGAATAAATTCTCAAAACAAATTAAATAACAAAAAATATAAATTTATAGACTCAAAAACACTTACAAAAGTGTAAACAAAGCTTTATTTAAACAATGATAAAGCACAATTTAATTTATCAACCAAACTGATTTAATCCAAATTCAAATATTCAAAAATCAAAATTATTCACAAGAAATATAATGTTAAATACTAACTAATTCTAATACCTCCACTACCAATATAAACTTGAAGCAATTGTTGATCTTTACAAGAATTTAAATGTCACTTAGCCAACCTTACGTCAATACAACATCTCCCCATGTTGTTTGATGCGTAGGTTTTTATACTGAGTGACATACAGTCCCGAGCTTGGCTCACTTGCATAAGTTCGCGTATCAGTATCAAATTTCTTAGCTTACAGAGTAAACAATTCATGTCATCCTCTTTACAATTTAATTATATACCAAACAAAACAAGAGATCATTTTATATTCTCACATCGGATCAGTGGTAAATTTATTTAAAAATTAGATGACGTCAAGAACCGAGTATCGGTTCAGTGGTAGAACTTATTCAGATGAGATGACATTAACTGGGGAAGCTCGGTCGGAAGACGGCTGTCAGTTCCGTAACACGTGATTGCGAAATATGAGATGGAAAATGTGCAAGTTAACTCTTAAATTAAAATATAATAAGTTAGATAATATTGAAAATAACGATAAATAATAAAAGAGCATACATAATAAAATAATAAACGGGATAGGTCAGAGTTAACCTCTTCACAAGGGTAGCACTAGAGCTTCTTTAGCTAAGAGAAAAGAAAAATCAATAGTTTAATTCCCTGTTACAAAATTATAGGATTGGCATTTGTGAGAAGGATTGTATTAATTTATATTCTCATCAGTGTGATTGCAGTGTGGATGCATTCTTCTTAATAATGAATAAAAAGATCTTTTTTGTAATTCCATTGGTCTGACTACTAGTGGAGCATAATAAACGAATTTAACAGCACTTCTGAGCAGTCCAAAAAAGTCTTTATTCCATCAAAATAATATTACAAAATTAATAAATAAAAATTCTTTAACCAAGGAAACAAAATATGAATTTTTACAGTAACTTTTTCGATAAATATAGAAAATGTACCAAATGAATTTCAATTAGATATATTAAGACTTGTAAGGTAATTTAGCTTTGAAAGATACTTTTAAAAAAAAAATTGGTATACTTTTATAAAACTTTTATCAAAGAAAAGCAATTTCCCAGTTTGAGGAAATATGCAGCAAAAATTCTATCATTATTTTCTACAAGTTATGTATGTGAATAGTTTTTTCCACAATGAGTTTAGTAAAAAGTAAAACAAGAAATTAGCTAACAGATTTGCATCTCAAAAATAATTTAAAATTAGCTGTGATTAATATTCAATCAAATATTTTGGATATATTACATTCACATCAGTTTCAGAAATCATAGAACTTAAAAATTTCAGCGCATCAAGTAGGGAAAACCAATACTCTCATTAATAACATAAAATAACATTTAAAGCACTTTTGGCTCTACCGAGCCCTCCACAGTAATTAAATTCGAATCACAGAGTGATTTGAATGTAATTACTGAGGAAGGCTCGGTAGAACCGAAAGTGCTTTAAATAAATGTTATTTTATGTTATTAATGAGAGTATTGGTTTTCCCTGCTTGATGTGCTGAAATTTTTAAGTTCTATTTACTAAAAAAGAAGCAGTGTACTAATATGAGTTGTAGTCCAGAAATCATATTAAATATACTTAGATTAATTTATAATTGTATAAATAAATAATTATGATTTATAATAATAACAAAATTTATCAAGAACTAAACACCATTTGCATAGCATTATAATTCAGAGAACTATAGAGCATGACATTATTATATTCAACAAAGTTCAGATATTAAAGACATATAGCAGTATTAGAAAAGACAAAATGTTAAAGATACTCACTATTCACTCAGTTAGAAAAATTAAACCACTTGATTAATTATGATGACTTCCTTATGTTAATTCCTAGCTTGGTCTGTCTGGCTGAGTGGTTTAAATCAGTATGATTGCATGGCAAAGTAAAATTTCTCTTTTAATATTGTCAAATTGTATTACAATGTTTTTTAATTTTTTATTTGTTGACTGAAAATCTTTTCTGGCAATATTATATTAGATTCATGTAAATCATGTTTAGTCCTTAAAAAATTTATTAATTTTATTGTGATTTTTTTAGATTTTGGTATTATTATTATTTAGATTTTAGTATTTTGTAATATTTTGTATTTTATTATTATTATTTTCTGTATAATATTCATGAAAGTAATTTGTTTATTATTTAATTGGAGCATTGTAATATATGACTGGAAATGCTATTCTGTATGGGTAGATTTATAGTTGCAGAATTTTTGATGTTTGTTTTTGCTAAAGAGCTTAAAGGAAGAGCAAGTGTAAACCATATGCTTCCTTTACTATTGATGTTTTTTGCATATTTCAATATTTTATGTAATATCAATTTTTAGGGTTATGGCTAGTTTTATATTATTAATTATGCCGAAAATATGGCAGTTTGGCATTAATAATGTTGTATTTTGTAAGAATTGTTTATTGAATTTTCCCAAAAATATTTGTGGAAGGGTAGTCTTCTACCTGCATTTTTGTTATTCTTAGGAGCTAGTCATTCTGAATGGTCCTGTGATTTGGCCAGAAGAGGAGAGCTGAAGGGGAAACTTTTTTGGTCTGTATTTCAACTGAAGCAGCCTACATAAATAGCTGAAAACATTTTTGAATAAACTGTTTATTTTATTTATTTGTCTTATAGTTTATCTTTATTTAAATAAATCATTATTTAATTATAAACTATTAATTTTTTTGACATTTACTTAATGTTATTATGGTCAAATTTCATTGTTGAGAATGAAACTCCTGTTTTTAACATTATGTTTATAGGAAAGAAATTTCCAGTTTATGAGTTCTTGCTTCATGAGTGCACTCTAGGAATAAATTAATTCATAAATTTGGGAACTACTTGCATCATATTCTTCCAACTATTGAAACTTGGGCTTGGCTTATATATGGGTTTTAATTTTTATCATTTTATTATGACTGATCTAGGAAGGTAAGCATATATATATGTATAATCTGTATGTATATATGATAGTGTATGCAAAGTGAATTTTCAAAACATATGGTTTATTTTGAAATAAATTTTTAATATGTCATTTCTTATTCACACTTTTTAACATACTGCCTCACAGCAATTTAAAGTCTTTTATATGGTCTTTGTTAAGGATAGATTGCCAATCTCCTTCAAACAAGAATTAGAAAAATAATACAGTACAAGCATGTATCCATTGATCACCATTTTTACTATCAAACAAGCATCCAACAGTTAGTAAAAGATATATTATTGCAGCAGTTCTCAACCTTTTGGTTTCACATATAACCCAAAGAATATCAAAATTTCTCTGTACCACCACCATTTATAAAAAATTTTGGCATCAAAATAAAAAAATAGGTAAGGGAAAAAAAAAATATTTATTTTAGTTTTGATAAGCTAAACATAATTACCATAATAATTTGCAAATAAGTTGTAAATTAATAATTTGACATTTCTGAAGTAAAACCTAGCTGCACTTGCACATGTTGAAAAATTGAGATTGTAGCACTTTATCTGGTTGTATGAAGAACAAAAACAGTGTTCTTGAGTTGTAATTTAACTTTGTATGCCATGAACTGAGCATTCTTATTAGTTTCCACTATACCAAACTCCAAACTAACCTATAAGGACAGCATAAAAACCATTGCACTGGCAATTGTGCAGCATGGCACTAAAATGGCATATGACCTAGAGTGCAATCATAATACATCCCTGAGGGCAATAAGCCTAAACATTTTGTCTATGACAAAGAATTGACAAAAGTAGTAATCGATAGAATGGAGATATAATTTTTATTTCTTTTTTTTATACCAGCTTTATATTATTTGAATAATTTAAATATAATTTTTCAAAAATAGTTTATCTTTCATGTATCACCTGTAAGTCCATCACATACCACCATCTCATAGTTGAGAATCGCTGTAGTATTGCATAATTAGTTATCATCATCATTTATTTATATTTTCTCATAATTTGTTATATGGAATATGTTTTCTCTGATGAGGTCTTATTCTTTCTTCTTTTTCTTTTGTATGGTAAGCTTGGTGGCTAAATTTTGATTGCCCCTTTCCTCGTCGTTAACCAAGTACATTGTTATCCGAGACCGTCGTTAACCAAGGTACCACTATATATGTATATATACAGGGTAGCACGTGGGAGTGGGAAATTTTGAAAATGCCATAATGTCAGTAATAATATATTTATTGTTACATAATTCTGGACAGAAAAAATTACATATATGCCATTTACAAAAAGACAAACACAACTCAAGTTTTGAAAATAACGTCTTCTAAATGGCATCCCTCCCTGAAGTAACATTCCTGCATTAAGGAATGGACATTTCACCAAACATTCATCAATTGTTGACATCGCTATCCTTCAAAGCATGGATTACCTGGAACTTATATGGGTGCAGTTTTAAATCTTCATGCAATATTCTATCCAAATTCTTTCACGATAATCCTAATGACATGGCATGTCGTCATGCAAAATGTTGTGGACTTTGCTCGATCATGGTATTTACTGCTTGGATAGTCTCTGGAGTTTGAACCATTTTTCTTGGTCCTATATGTTTCAAGTTCAATATTGAACCTATTGCTACAAATCTTTCCATCCATTTCTTCACAGTGCTGGCTGACGGAACCATATCATGATGGTGCAGTTGAAAATGACACTGAAATTCATCCTGTGCAGCTTCACAACAATCATTGTTTTTGTAATATGCTTTCACTGCGAAAGCATGCTGCTCCCTCGATTGCTGCTCCATAGTAACTGAAATGGCATCGTCTACGCTACATTCTCATGGTCTCACAGCATTGCCAATTTTAAATATATATATAAGAAATCTTTTAAAATGACCACAATTGATATATATATATTTATGAAAACTTATCATAAAACATTCTCAAATAAAATTAGTTTTAGTAAAATGACTATAGTGATAGTTAAAAATTTTGCTTATATTTTCACAATTTACATTTACATACAAACTTACTCTTATTTCTTCCATTTCTTGAATTTCCACTTTAATAGCAGTTAGCAATGAACTTTCAAGTCCACCATCAGCCATTAGACTACCAACAAGTAGTTCAGTCATAAACTGTCGACCAGGGTTAATTGATGCAGATTCACTTTGGGCTCCTATTAATAAAATAATTCAAAACTATAAAATTAATTAAATAAAAAAATATATTTTTATATAATCTCAATCAAATTCTAAGTGTTACTTTTCTGATCATATTTTATTTCAAATTGTTAAAGTATAAATTACTAATACAGATTGAACCTCTTTAATCTAGCATTCCATAGTCCAGCACTATTCATGGTCAGGCATGTTTTTAAGATTCACTGTCAGTCCTTGACCTTAGTTGGCCAAACTACCAAGTAATTCTTAAATTAAATCTAATTCTATTTTAATAAATTTAAATGCTCTAATTTTAATGAAAATTTTTTGATTCTTTTCTAATTTATTAATCAATATTTTTAATTTTAAATGATGCAAATCAATTTTTATTATGGGTATTATTTATGAAAAAATTATTAGAAAATTCTCTTTCCCAAAATAGAATTTAATAAAAAAATTTTTTTTTAATTTGGATCTTATTTTTATCAATTAATTATTTTTTTAATTTAAAATTTTGTTATTTTTAAACTAATAATTAATATTTTTTAGTTTTACTTGTAAATGTATTATTTTTTCTTAAATTTTCTAAAATTTAATGTGTTATTTACTTTATTTAATGATAATTTTTTTAAATAATTAAAAAAAATTTTGAAGAAGAAAATTGTAGATAAAATGCGGAAAGGTAGAACAATTAAAATGTAACTCGAGTATGACGTTTCTAGGACGACTGCGGCCACGTTTTGCCACAGAGACAGAAGATTATGGGTGCTAGGGTGTCTGCTGGAAGACTTCGTTCCAACATCCAAGGGCTAATAAATTGTATGTTGTGTATAAAACAATGTATTTTGTAATTTAGTGTGTTATACAATAGTAAAACACATATAATAAAGTAAATAATATAGTGTATCTCTCTCACCTCACCCGTCAGGGGAGTAGGATGGGGACCGATAACGAATTAATCTATTTTACATAGTCTTATATGGGAAAAATTGTCCCTCAATTCGACAGTTTCACAATTCGACATTACTTCGGCGACGGATTAGTGACGAATTACGAGGCACCGCTGTATCTAGAGAAGAATATATTGCAATTATAGTGAACTTTTTTTAATGGGTTTATTCTTTGATAAGTTTTCTGGAATGTATGCAACATATATTGATATTAGAACAATAGCAATTCAGTTGAAGCTATTTTATAAATTTTAGCATGTTGCTGAGTCAAATCTAGAGAAAAGTCGGTGGCCTTATTATTCGATAATTTTATTCAAATATATTTCTTTTTCTTTAAAAAAAATTTAGGATTGAAACAGGTCTTTCAAAGTTAAGAATAGCATTACCGGCTCGAGTCAATTCGATCCCAAAACCTTGAGTTTTCTCGCAAATAAACAGTCGACCGAAACTTGGAACTTTTTTAAAATAAACTCAAGCATTAAGTCTTTTAAAAGTTCTTTAAATTAGTCCTTTAAGAGAATTTTAAAACGGTAAACGTTATTTATTGAGCAACAGAAAATTATTTTATGAAACACAAACACTAAAGTAGTGATTACAAAATGATACAGTTCTTGTGATTTACTGTTTATTTTTAATAAATTAAGAAGTTTATTTTTGTAATTTGTAAACAATCACAGGTCGACCACATGTATTATACATTCTAAGGCTGCACGATATCAAACCAGTTTCCAAATATAGTAAAATCAGGTATTTTAGAAAGAGGAAAAATAAAATAATTCCAGTAAAATTCTGTATAGTGCACAATCGAAGGCTCTTCTTTGTGACTTCGTGAGAGGTGAAGCTCAATTTACAATCTTTGCTATTATGTGAAGCACATTTTTATAGAGTTCTCTTATTTTAATGTTAAACGTTTTCGGAATTTTAGTTGTTTTGTTTTAATCATTTAAACTTTATTGACAAGAATTTTTATGGCTTTTCTTACTGAATAATGCAGTTAGTGATGTTTTACGCAAATGTAACGTAATATTACGTATTTTTTTATATACTTTAACTTAATTCCACAAAAATCATTATCTTTTACATTATTTTATTAACTTTTTATAGTTTCTTTTTTGTGGAATTGATAATATCATTATTTTTGTATTTATTATGTACCTTTTAAAGTTTATGAATATTATTAGTTATTATATGTTAATATTCATTGTATATTACACACAGTTCTTATTTTTCATTTCATTTCATTCATTATTTTTCATTGTTTTTGGGGCAATTTGGTCAGTTGATCCAAATATTGTGAAATAAAAATAAAGCACAAATTTATGATTACAGGCATGGTTAAGTTGACTAGTGATAAGTGTATTTTCAAGCATACCGAACTTTTCTTTACTTTCAGCTCGTCAGTTCGATTTTCAGCATTTTTACAGTTAAAAGATTAAATAGCTTTTATTATGGCCGTGTTTAAATGTTTCTCTAGCGATTTTAATAAAATCTAATGATTTATTTCGTCAGGCACTGACATTCTGAAAATCGTGATTCTGAAATCATATAATCATAGTAATACGATAGGTTTCTAGTAATTACAAAGAAAAAAAAAACAAAATTCCAATAAAACTTATATATAAAGTATTAACTTCAAAAACAGTTTTTTATCTTAATAGTTTCATTACAAATAGACTAACATTAAATAATTTATTGGATTCTAATTTAAATTTTAGACAGTATATTGATTTTTCAAAGAAGTAAGTAGAGTGAAAAAATGTTTTTACAGTTTATTTCAATAACTTAATCAGAATTCTTGAGCATTTATATAAGAATCCCCGATGGATCTATTTTTATCATAATCAAATTCGAATCGAATATTATTCAATTTTTCTTTCTTCAAGCTATATCTTCTTGTCCGTGATTTGAAAATTAAGATTTATGTTTACCTTTTTAGCGGCAACTCATATATTTAAAGAACCACTCCCATGATACTCTCTAGATTTTCTTTCTCTAGTTTAAGATAGAACCATGGACACTTTGCTTGATTGCACGCAATTGCTATATGGTAGCCGCAATCTGATCAATAAAAATGAAAAATATGATTAAAATAGCGTATTATAATAAAAAATGGATGATATAATTTTAGCAAAATCATTAATAATCAAACACGAAAAAGTTAGACAATATTTAGGTAAATAATAATAATATTAGATTGTTTAAACATTTAATGTCACTGAATCTGCATGAGCAATATGGGGCGGCAGTTACTAAAGACCATATTATGGAATGAGTTACCATTCCGTTGACTTTTGTGATAAAGGATGAAGATTATCAAGATGGATTCGGATCTTTCTCTTTAAAGTGATTAAATTCAAATGAAAGGTGAATGCTTGCAGTTCGGATGCCATTAAATTTCTTCAGATGGCGAGTGGTTAAGTGGAAGTGAAGCTAATTAAAGATAAGACTTAACAGAATTATCAAAAAAGTCTCTTGATCAAACATGAAATATGCTATTAGAGGAACATACGACTTATCACAAAATTCTATGAATAGTTAGCATGAAAGACAAATCGATAAGATGCTGTACCCTCTTTAGACCTATATGAGTCTCTCAGAAATCAAACTGATTAAACTACTTTTTTATAAATTTCTTAGTTTTAGTACCGAAGCATATGATTAGTGTAAATATGTACTTGGGTAATGAAACAGAAATTTACAAAAAATGGGATTAATTAATTTGGCTACTGAGAGGCTCATATGATAATGTATAACAAACTCACGATGTTATTTAAGGATAACATAGAATATGTTCCTATCAGTCAATTTTTCCGTTTAGTTATGAATCTAATTTCGTGACAAAGTTCTTTTCTTATCTTTCATGTTTGATCAATCGATTTTTTCATAAATCTTGTCCTTGACTTCTTCATGCTTAATCATTGATGCTTTTTGCTAAAAGTTAAACTTATATCTTTTCTCTTTAATTTTTTATCCTTCTCAGATCTTGTTTTATTTTTATTGTCTCGTAAAAATATTTTGTCATTAATTATCAAAATACATATGAAACTTAAAACAACATAAAATATAGATTTTACTATTTTGTGTAAGTGATAAGATAAAGTATTGAATAATTTCTATTATAATTATTACATATAAAAAAATCTTGTAGTAAACAATGACATGATGAATTTTGAGGTCTTATTCATAAAGAGGAATTTCCTTCACAAAAAATTTTTTTTGCAATATAGATGCAGTACGATCATATATATATAAAAAATACACAGAATATGACATGAATAACAATTCACTTTTAAATAGAGAATTTCACATTGTATAGCTGTTTGTTAAAGGGAGGTTTTATCATATTGCCAATTTTAGTGGGATTGTTGGAGAAAAGTCTCTCTAATTTGCTCTGATATATAACTGACTTCCTTTCATATACTGAAACATAATATTGCAATGATTGTTTGAATAAATAAACATTTAGAAAACAGTTTAAAATGTGAATAATATAATAATAAAATGAAAATTAATGAGTATACTGATTAATAAAATAATAATGTTTCCTTGATAAATATTTTTTATTATTATATTTTTACCTGTTCCAGGTAAAAGGGATGAAAGTGTCCTTGCTCTTTCATCTGCAGTTGGCAATAATATACTCCAACCAGTCTGAAGAACAGCTTGTGCAGCTTGTTGGACAGTAGAAAGAACTCCTGGACTACTTGCTAATTCCACAACTCTTTGTTTCAAACTAAGTAAAAGATGAGATCCAGATCCAAGCCCCAATGATTCAACATCAACACAATTGTTTATTACTGCATATAACTAAAAAATTTAATTTAAACTACTATTATATTTTAAATCTTTATTTTAAAATGGTCATCAACATATTATGAAAAATAAATTAAATAAAAGTTCTAATAGGAAGATTTTAAAGAATATGAATATTAAAAATATTTTTGAATATAGATTAATATAGTAAATTTGCTAAAATCTGACATAATTTATAAAAATATTCTCATTTTAAAATTTAGAAATTTTATCAAAACAATTAGGTACTTTTATTTATTTTTCAGAAATTTTTACTTTTATTAATACCAAATACAGATTGAGAATCCCTATTCAGAAATGCTTGGGACTGAGATATTGTTTTTATCAATGACATGACTTGTACTTCTTTAATACATTCATGACAATTATTCAAGCCTCATTTGGGCATCTTGGTAACAGGAAAAATGTTTGATTTGTAATGATTAATTTTTGTTGCTGATTTTAAGAAAAAAAATTTTTTAGTCAATGTGGCCATTTCTGTTAGGATTCAATGTGAACATGTATGGTGCATCCTTGTTAACAAACTGAACAAATACTAGAGTGGGTGAAATGAATTTGGAAATTTTTATCAGATTTGATAATTTACAAAAATAAAAAATTCTGAAGATTTTTGATTGAGTAATTCCACAAATTTTTATCATCATCATCATCATTTAAAATTGTTTATATATGTAATAATGTATTCAGTTGGAAAATATCTGATAGTTTCCAAAGAAAACTTTAAAAATTCCAGTTTTTTTTTTAGAAAATTAATTGTTGATAGATGGCAAACAGTTTTAGACAAAGAACAAGGTCATAAAATATGGAGGAAGATAATAGTTCAGTCAAATAGCATAAGGAATGAATGAATGTAAACAAAATCCATAATAATATATATTTTTAAATAAATTTCTTCAAAAATTAAAATTTCTATTGAAATATTATCATCATTGAAAAATTTTGAAAAATTTTAATAAAATAATTATTATATTTTATAT